>JAHZMU010002177.1:0-34187 GCA_027743725.1 Rambutsinella grinnellia | reverse complement strand
CACCAACAGAACTCTTTTGGAGAGCGAACAGACGAGAAGCCATTGTCCTCGACTTCCTCCGCAGGAGAAGGACAACAGTGTCAAACGATCCCTGTCCCAACATTATCTCCCGCTCGCTCCACTCCAAATTTGGGAACCACTAAACTACTTCCTCGTAACATCCCCCACTTGTCAATGGTCTCAAGCCAACAAGAAGTAAACGATTTGGGGAAGCCATATCCAAAGACGCAGTCACACCAAAAATTCTACAATTCAGGGTCAAGCACATGCTTGTCTCAGCAATCACTCTCATCATCTGTATTACTACAAGCTTCTAATGATAACAATCTTGGAGAACCAGCTCGTTACCCGTCCACCCCAAATCTACAAAAGTGTGATAACACCCTCCCCCAACACCAGCAGAACGAGCCTGGAGTATTTTCAGAAGGAGAGAATCAGTGCAATAGCGAGAGGAACTCGAGCGGAAGTACAAACGCTAGCAATATGTCTACAAGTAATGATTCTGTAGGGTCTCCTGGAGCCAATTGGAATTCTTTAGAAGCACAGAGTATTCTTAATAATAATTCCGCACCTGCAAGAGATCCTTCAAGTTTGAAACAAATTAGGTACGGCCCTGGACATGAAAAGTATCCTTCATGGCCTATCCCCGTAAGCTCCGCCCAGCAGATTGATCCAGCAGGTGAATCCCATCCGGTAAAATTAGCTCAGGGATCGGGATCAACCAGAAGCAAATCGTGGACTGAGCAAACTGACTACCCGAAAGAGAAAACGCCTTCTTATGCCCGCCCTTATATGAAACGAGTGAATCACTCGTATACCCAGCAGTTGAAGACGGTTATGGAGAAATGTGAAAGGATTCCTCCAGAAGCGTTTGCAAGTCAGGACCCTCAGCATATACTACATTCGCATGCCATCTTACACCAAACGGGTAACCGTAATCATCCCCATTCAAAAGGGAACGAAGGTGGTATTGTTCCCCCACCCCTACTTTATCGAGATTTAATTAGTCAACAGAATCAAAACCAGAACGGTCACGGAAGTCCTGGGTATAACTCACACCATAACCTACACCACTATTATCACCCTTCACAACACCCTGGTCAACAGGGACTGAGTAATCCAAACGGAAGTGAGAAAGACTATATGATCCCATCCCCCGAAAGAGTTGTTCCGGAAAAGGAGAGTGCAGTTAGTAAACCATTAACACAAGAAGATCTCGAGCTATACACCAAAAAGTACGAAGAACTGATGACCCAATACCCCCAGTCGGAAGGTTATCATAGTTATATCTCTTCAGACTCTTCTTCCTACATATCAAGTGGGACTCCATTCCTAGACCAGTTGAGGCGAGAGTCTGAAAACAACCATCAGTTTTGGTCGGAAGATAAAAATGGTCTTGGAAATGGAGGAAGTGTTTGTGATCCAAATGATCCCCTGTTTGGACTAGTTGGAGGGCAGTTAGCAAGTGCCTCCGTGAGTGGGAGGGAAAGCGTGACAACTGTCGTGACAAACAGTTCTAGTAATAGTTCCGGAAATGAGACGCTCAAATGGCATGGTTCAACGAGTGATATAAGTTTAGCAAGTGGTGTTGGTGGAAGCATGCATTCGAATGGGAATAGTTTAAAACTGAGTAACAATAGTGGCCATACAATCTCGAGTGCCAGGAAAGCTCTCTCTCCAAACAATTGGGAGCAAAAAGGTGTAGTTCACTCCGCCCGCCTCCATACTCCCCAGAAACAACATGCGGCTAATGCTGCAGACCCAATGTGTTCTCAAAATACCCAGGTTAACGGTGCCCTTCGAAGTCAACTAGAAATGCTGAATGGTTCCCCTTTGAATAAGTGGAATGGAGACATGCTCGATAAAAATCTTAGTCAACCAAATCTAAAAAAGTTTCCACTAAACACATACACAAGACCAAACGCTCTATTAATGGATAAAATCAATTTATCTCAACAAAACACGAATCGCAGTGCCAATCCTTCACCTTCAACACCGGAGAAGATGGCAAAGCTCCTCCAAAGTCTTAATATGGAGGGTGTGAACGGAATGAATTTGAAAGGTGCCAAGTCTCTGTCCCACTCCCTCTCATCCCCCGTGATAGACACTAGTAAGCCACCTTCTGTTGCCGAAAGGATTATGGAATTGGAGCAACAAAGCATTCAACAACAAACAACGTCGCCATCAACAAGTGGAACGTCCTCCCCCAAAATGGGAAGCCAAAACCATAGTACAGAACAGCTTGCTTTTATTGCTTCATCGTTTATGAAGAGTTCGTCATTAAATAACCTCCAAAATTCACAAGCTGCCATTTATCCCGAAGATAGTCAAAGTAATCAACAGAGTGAGTGGGGATCCGGAGGGGGGACGGCGTTACCCAGGAATTTTGTTCAGTCATTGTCCACATCTACTGTTAATAAAGTCATGTCGGAGAGTAATAATGCCATGTCATACAGTTACCTAGATCCTGATAAGAGACATAAGGTTGCTGATATGACTTTAAAAGCGATTCAAAAGAAAGCATTACTCTCTTATTATGAAAGACACAAAGGGAAATGTACGAATACATCTTCGGCTTCCTCAGTCTCATCCTCAGATGGAAACTCGAGCCAAGCAGATGGTCTCTCAGAGAAGGAGTTGTGCTTCCCTGGCAAATCTAATCGGCTCATGTTATCACTCCCAAAGGAACAGACTGTTGACCAACAGCAACAGCTGCCACTTCAAAACAATTTGGAGAATGGAAGGAATAGCTCGAATATTACAAATGTTGTGTCCACATCCTCCCCCACTTTAACGGGGATTGGGAGGAGCTACAGAGCAATTAGTGCTTCAAGCAGTGGCGTCTCTTCTTCCTCATCATCAAGTTCGAGGAGTAGTGGTGCGTCCAATTACAAACCTTCTAGTCAGTCACATCACAATTCTCAGGGGAACCTTAAAAGTCCGCACAAGTCAACTGGACTCCCTGAGACAATCATGCAGGTGAGAAGATCCTTTTATTAGATCTCCTTTTGATGCTTTGATATTAAAATGCAAGAAAAGTCTTTGCGGAATTTACAAATTAGAAAAATGTTCTAAAATAATTGAAATATGAAGGTTTAAAGGTGAACCCTCAGAAAAGAACTGCCGCCCTTATCGCTCCNATGAATTCATATTAAAATGCAAGAAAAGTCTTTGCGGAATTTACAAATTAGAAAAATGTTCTAAAATAATTGAAATATGAAGGTTTAAAGGTGAACCCTCAGAAAAGAACTGCCGCCCTTATCGCTCCCAAATTGGAATAATTTTAAATTGTTTTCTGTGGCTCAGCCTTCCTTCTTGCGTAATATCCAGCCGCAGAATTTTTATTTAAAAAATTCAATCTCGGCACACTGATTTCAGGACGAATAAAAATGTTCAAAAACAAATTGAAAGCAATCATATATTTTACAAGATGCTCTTAGATAACTTTATACAAATTCCTCAGTGACCTTTCTCATGTCAAATTTTTAAGGGCCCTTGTTTTAATTTTATTTATAAAAAAAAATGCCCAAACTCTCAAAACTTTTATAGGACAAGGTTAGAAAAATTTATAAAAAATATTGACAATTTTTACAAGCATCTTGTAATCAAGAGATAGTATGAAAGTGTCTCCAAATTTAACCTACAAAATTCAAATCAAAGCTCAAGACATGAATATCTCTTTTGTTAGGTCCAGACTCATACTTTGATATTCTTTTTATCATTCTCTGTGTGGAATGCACCCCAACAATAGGATAATTTGAAAAGGTTGCAAGTACCAAGAGGGTAGCCTAGTAGCAGTGTAAACATTAACTGGAAACATTATAACGAGTTGATAAAGTTTAAGAAAAGGGTTTATCGCTCCAAGCTAAAAATGCTCTGTTCAACTCTTGATTATTCCCATTGAATAGTTCAATCTTTAATGAAGGAATAATAAAAAGATTTGAGTGAATTGTGTCTGTATTCATGTCTGACAATAGATACGGAAGCGTCATGGATAAAAAAAATGCTCTTTGTATAAAAATGGTAGTGAGAAACGTTAAACTGTTGTCATTTATTTTACTTGTTAACAGCGCTAATGTGAAATCCCAGTAGAATTTTTGTTGAATGGTTGAGGGTGAGTAAGGTTTTTCATTTGTAGGGACAGGGACAGGACAGGATATTTGCTTTTTGTATTAAAAACTTTTCTTCTACTATTTAGGCGTACCTTTTTCGTGTTGAAATTCAAGTAATTTTTCTACCCTCTCAACGAAAAGACTTTTTTTTTCAAGGTAGATATTGGAATAATAAGATGGGTTTTTTACACCTCTAAAATCTGTACAATCCTTCGAGGTAATATCAAGTGGTAGAGAGCTTGGTCCATTTCACTCGATTCTTTTTTGTTATCTCAAAGAAGAAAAAGATTTATGAGCTTGGATACTCGATTATGTAGTGGTGAGGATTTTTAGGATAATTTGAGGTAATCTTTGAAAACCTTTTTGTGCTATTAGGTTTAGGAATTTGTCTACAAGTTTTAGAATGAGAGTGGAATGGTACTTGTCACAAAATGGACCTCGTGGGTTATTATATACCTGTAGGAAGAAAAAAATGCTTTTTACTTGCTAAAATAATTAAGTAAAATGTAACTCAAGTAGTGGTTGTGTGGGGAGAAAGCATTAAATTATTAAAACATTTTCAAGAGAGCTAGAAAGAGTATGGAAAACGTCCTTGGTTCAAGGTTATTGTACCCCTTCTCATTTGTATTAGTCGGTACATTCCTCTTACGGATCATGGAGTGCAGTGAAAAAAAACGTTAAGAAGCCGAGGGTTGAACACTAAACGCTGCCTTGTCAGACTTGTCGAAATACAAAGGACATACTCCTTTTGAAGAGGGAGAAGAAGTAATGGAATGTCTTAATGTTTTTTTCCTCCTGTCAATCCGAATCAAGAATGTGCGCTTATAGATCTGGAGGCTATTCAACGTTACATTCCAATATTTTTTTGAATCATGTGCGGTTTAGTGGTCATTGTTGGTGTGGAATTTGATTGTGATTGATTTTTAGTAAAATTTAATCTATTTTGTTTGTTTCAGGCTGATAAATCGGAGAAGCAGATGCATTCAACAACTCCCGACTCGGATTCGGAAGGATTTAATGGGTCGGACAGGTAAGAAAGTTTTGTTGAATTAGGTATATTATTGGCACAAGAGAGAAGTTGAAAGCGAGAATTAGAAAATGACTTTAATTGTGAAGGAAATATGCAACAAAGAAGGGCTTAACGAGAAAGTTAATTGGTGGCTATTATACTTTTTTTTTATAAATGTGTGAAAATCTCCAACAAAGTTGAATTACTTGTGAAATGTAATTGAAGCAATGTTTCCGTTACGAATTTGAGTTTAGGCGGAGCCACACAACGGATCTGAATCTCTAGAGAATAATATGGCTACACATTCCCCCAAGTTGATTACACGAGGCTTTCCCAAATTCAGATTTGACATGGGTTGATTACAAGGGGAAAAAACTAAAGCATAACAAACAAGTCGGACTAGATGTTCACAGTATAAAACTTGATTAAGCATAATAAGCCATAAATTTGAGTGCGAAAAAATCACAGCAAGAGAGAGAAAGAGAGGAATGAATGAAATGAGTTTTGAATGGGATGTGGTGAATGTTTTTCCATACTTTCCGGTGCTCTTGGTCCCTTTACCATATATGATTACTCCCGAGCTACATGTAATCCCTGCATTTTTTTGACTTTTACAAAAGTGCTGAGTGATCTCTGAATTACTTGAGAGCACAGCAGGTCCATGTAAAAAAACTTAGATATTTGAGGGCAGGTGACAGCTGTCTTGGGTTCTTGGGAGAGAAGGAGGGATGCATTTATTTCACTCTCCACCACCACCAGTACTAATATTTTGGTAGGGAAAAAGTCGTTACCCTCCACATTAGGTATGTTGTCTGTCTCCTCCTAAAAAAGAGTTGGGGAATGGCTCTCGCGTGAAGAAGAACTCTTTATATATGAGCAATTCTTACCCAGCAACTTTTTCACTGTAATGATACCTATAAAATATATTCGGGAGGGAGAAAATGTGCATAGAAAATTATTTGCACAGCAGCATTCTTTTAATCTTTATTGTCAAGGTGGATAGTTTACATATAGCGAAATTTATGATTTACAATGAAAAATAAATATGTTGAGAGGGAGAAGAGAGAAAGAAGGAGAGAGAGAGAGCTTTTTTAGACAGAAAGTTTATATGCGAAAAAATTACACAATAGCAAATTCCACTTGAGAAAAAAGGCTTCCATCCTTCACAAGGAGATATGCAATTTAGCAGATTTTCATTCCTTCTTCTTTACTTTTTTACAAAAATAAATGCAAGTCCGGTTTCTTCTTTTCAGTAGCAATTTTCTATTTAAGAGAGGAAAAAGATTGCAAAAGTCTAGTTTAATAAGAGATCCGATTTGCTAAATGAACCAAGTAGATATCAATGACTGGGTAAAGGAGAAGCACGTTAAATTCACAACCAGCCCTCATCATCCTCATCCTCTTTCATTATAATCCGCGAGTAAAATCTGAAGAGGTAAAACTGGATTTTCACTACTTTTACCCCGTCCTTAGTAATGACAGCTGTAATGATGGTGATGTAATGAGTATTTCACTGAATATATTGCATTTTGTTGCATGACATATCCTAAACGGAAAATATGTTAAAAAACGAATTGAACATTTGACGATTTACAGTTGGGGGAGCTGGTGAGCTTTTATAACTAGCATTTTAAACACTTTTTATGAAGCTAAATAAAAGAAAACGATATGGGAAGATTCTTTATTTAATGAGTAATGGCAAATAGCAAAGTATTCAGCTTTTTTTCGGGTGATTTTATTTTTAGGAATAGTTCATTAAATAGTTTAATACTGTCCTTATGTTTGGGTATGAGCAAGAGATAATTTGTGATTGGAGTCGTGACGTAGTTATTTGAGTTGGGAAGAGCGAATCAATATGGGAAGCAAGATTTGCATCGTGAATTTTTATAAGATGCAGGCGCGCTAAGAGCCATCACTTGTCTTCACCGTGTCTTCAACCAAATGGGGGAACTTAACGGGAAATAGTGAGCATTTAATGACCTTAAAATATACACTTTGGACAATCATTGTTTATTGTCTTTGCATAAGAGTAAATTTCGAGCTCACGAAGAATTCATAAAAAACGGAATAGGAGGTGGAAGTTGTTGAGATAATTCTATTTCATGTTGAGAACACATCACTTAAACAAGTAACGGGATAATCGCATAAGTTTGGTAAAATGATATGAATGACTAGTCGGAAATGTGATGATTCACTTTCATTATTATTTCCAACTTGCTGGGATAAAGAGGGAGGAAAAGCGACGCATTCCTTTCTAGTAAGACACTGTTTCTTCTCTTAATGAATTGATATCATAAAATGTTGATGAACCGGTTGTTCCCCAAATGGAAAGGGAGAAGTTAAACAATATATAAATTATGCTTATGGCAAATTATTAAACTCCTCTTGACCTCACCGGTTATTTAAGATGTAACTTTGGTGCACTAGTTGTCGGATGTTGTCGGTTCATAATAAGAAAATAAATTTTAATCCGAATTCAGCAATAAATTATGTTTATATTTAAAGAATAGTTTTGTAAAGTGATGTATCATCTTGTAAAGTTTAATAACCGACAGGTGGTGGTGGAAATGTCTAAAAGACATCAACATACAAGCCAAAAACTTAATGTTGAATGTCTCATATCACTTTTATTTTTCCCATGCTTAATCTTAATCCGTAATTCCTTTTTGATAATAGGCGGCTCTACAAGCTTTTTAAGACAAATGTTGGCTTTTAATATCGTTCGAGAATCTGCTGAAATATGTGTGAAATTGTATACGCCTATTTCATAATATCTGTAATCTGTTGGTATAAAGTGCAAAATGCTTTGTAAAAAAGGTGGAATATCACATCAGATTTGGATGTTTCTGAAGTGAAGAATGCAGACCATTGTGAGGCAGTGATTAAGCTGTCTTTTAATAAGAAATAGGATATGTTTAGAATGAAATTATGTTATCATTTCATCAAAAAGGTGGCAGAACATATTCAAATGCATTATGTACTGATGATTTTTATCTACATTTGAGAATTTTTCTTAACCTTTTATAAAATAGAACTCCCTCTCACCCAGCTGCGTGAATGAGAAAGGAATTAAGAGTATTTTTAAAAAAATGATTTCGAGAGCTGAGAAATTCGTGCGGCTTGTGTCATGCCAACATTTTTACTTTTTTAATTTGAACGATGACATTGCAACGGCTCAAGAATTGTCATTAAATTCTCTACAATTTCTTGTACAGTTGCAATATGTCAAAATTATAAGTGATGAAAAAAGGTGTGAAAAAGTTTTACAAATTGTCTAGGTACGGATTAATTATTTGCTTTACTATTTCTCACCAATCAACTCGGACATTTACAACAGCTCATGAACATCTCGTTGGCAATCGGTATTGAAAACTTAATGAGAATTTGTATCAACTCTCTTTATAAAAATCGACCTTGCCAAGTGATAAAAGATGAAGTGGAAAAGGTTTTCATACTTGGCTCAACTTTAAGCAGATATCCGCCTACTAAGCTTTCCGGCACGGGATGAAAGCTAGTCACTCATGTCTACTGTAGTTGAATGAATTCACCAATCCATTAAAATACTAGCTTGTTATCTTCATTGTTTAAATGATTTGATAAAGGTTGATCCATTCTTCCAATCATATTAATAATGGTTTAAAGTACTATTAAGATATAGCTATAATTGATTTGTTATAAGTTTCTCTCTGATTGGTAATATTGAAATGGGATCAATTTATATAAAACGTCTATTGTTTGTTATATACTAAAGGTTATTTGGATACTGTCATCCAAAAGGGATTGTACGTTTTGGAATGGTATGCATCCAATAAAAGATCATATTGTCTTGTATGCTCAACTATACAACAATCGACCTGCCCTTTGATTCCTTCACAGCAGTGGTAACAAAAACCTTCAAATTCCATTCACTCAAGAATAAAAAATATTCATAACTAGTTCCGCTCTGTAATATCTTTAAGAGCAGAACGTAAAGTTAAAAGAGAATCATGTCATACCTGATTTTTTTCTCATCTTAAAAATCATTCTTTAGATTATTAAAGGAAAAATTGATTTGAGCATGGCTAAATACCTTTTTATATGGATGTTATTGTGAAGTCCGCGGCTATCCCTCGTCTTAACAATTCCATGACTACTTATTATTTTGATGAACAGATGTAAACCGAGTTGAAGGAGAGAAGGCGTGTGTTCCATATATAATTAGAGATTATAAGCTCTCCCTCTCTCTGCCCCGTTAATTCAGGAATTTCTTTGTTTCTTTAGAGAGGAAACAGGGAAGTGGTCTGAATTTGATTGTTGAAAAGATCCAAAGAGTAAAGAGGATTTTCGTAGAATTAGAGAGTTCTTTAAATGTTCAGCTGTGTTTTCACTAAAAACTTTTATAATCAAATAATAAAAATGGCAAGGTTCGAGAGGACGGCGACCGTCCATCTGTGGAACTTGTGTCTTTAGAGCAGATGTGGCTGTTGCTCCTGCACGAGTATGTAATTGTGGTGTGAATCTCGTGTATTATCATATACTCCCTTAAAAAGAAGTTTGTGAAATTAAAACCACTTTTGTTGAAAGTGGCAGGGGGCTAAGGCTTCTGCCTTTTCCAGTTTAAAGGACGGTTAACATATGGGCATTGTTTGAATGAAGTGGGCTTTAAGTTTTGAGCAGATGGATGTGGCCCGAGATCAGTGTTGAAGACAGGAAAAGGAAATTGTTAGTGAGGAATATTATAGAGCAAACCAGCTGCAATCTTTCCATCCCATAAAAAACCTATACAATTATTCGAACGCGATGGGAAGTGGAGAGAAATTGGTGAGACAAGTTTCCTTGTAGATTTTTAATCATTTCGTCCATTCCTCGGGGAAAATATTCAGTTTGAATTTTATCTCCGGTTGAACAACACATAAAAAGTGCAAATTTCTAGAAAACATAACAGCTTTTCTTGACATTTAGTGATAAAATAGGCATACAAATTATTGATATTTTGCCAGCTAAAATGCTATTAGTTTTTTCCATACATAATTTGAATGTTTTAGTGGTTTAGAGGTAAAGAGTTATATAATTTTTTAAAAGTGATATAGTGAAGAAGACAAGTTGTCATGTCCCATTCGTTCTTTGGCTGACGTCCTCACTGACGATTTGTAAAGCATCAGCTTTTGAAACGCCATAACTCTCAACATCTTCAACGCGTCGGTTATCAGTCTGAACGGAATTTATTTTTAAACTATGAGAATCGCTAAAGGCTGTGGTGTTCAAACTATTTTCTCTAAATAAGCAGTGTTATGTAAAAATATTTATTAGTTGTTTGTTGAGCTCCACACCAAGACCATCCTCTTTTACCACGACTATTAATTTCGCTTAAGAGTTTACCTGTACTAGTTAGTTGGTTATTTAAGTTACTTTTCTTCGTCATAAAATATTTTATTCTCTCTCCTGTTACCTATTCATATTTAGAGTGGGACTTGGTGTTCATTTTATTAGAGCTGGCTCCGTCCAAGTAATAAATTTTTGTTTTGTATGATGAATGTGAAGAGTAATATTTTGCGATAGAGATTTTTCTCTCTTCTCTACACGAACTCTAACATAATTTATGAAGTTTTATCCCAACCTTCTTCTTGTTTTAATGTTCAGACCAAATCTATATTTTATTACGTTTGGTGATTTTTTTACCCTATTCCCCGAACAATTTTCTTGGCAGAGAGTTGATGATCGCACAAACTTGGCTAAATCATCTCTTTAAGATTGATGTTAAAGTTCAGGTGAATTCACTAAGGAAATAATCAGTGTGAGATAGGTTCAACTTTGACTTTGTAAATGGCTAACTGTTTATTACAACATTAGTGGAGGAATAAGGTGGAGAAGAACAACGGAGCAGTTTTTTTTCTTGGCAGATGATAGCATTCATACTTTGTACTACTTTAAAAAACGATAAGGCACATGTGTGTAAACGACTTTGTGCTAAACTTCAACAATTTGTTACATGAAAGCTTAATCAATGTAACGGAACAAAGTGGAAGATTTTATGAAGTGAGAAAAGGCTAAATGGAAGTCTGGAAGAGAGATATCGCCTGATTTCAAGTAATCAGTGATTTAATTAAGGATTTAGTTACAGTGTTGGGTTCAAACAAACTAATCAAAATGTCGCTGACATATTCTTCCGCGTATTATCAATACCAAAATCAAGGAAATTATCGGAGCCCTTACTTGAGGTATTTAACTTATAATTCAAGTTTGTCAAAACTGAATGCTTTTTGTTGATATCTTAATTTTCTATATGAATCTCTGCTATTGTTAACTGTTTAAATAAGTAGCTGTCATGGAGCGTGCAGAAATATATGACATGACCTTGTAACTCTATTCATACCTTTTGCTCCTTTATAGTAGACTTGGGATGTAGAAAAAATGCACTTAGAAAATGGGCGGTTGGGTGGGCATGTTCCAAGTTGATTCAATACTTGCATAGTTGGAATAAAGCTGACTATTGTTACCACAATTTATTGACAGATCCCACCTATTTTTTATGATTTGTTGGCAAACCAAGAAGAAATCTATCTTGACTTTTGCCAAACTATTTTGGGGAGAAACTATGAAAATTCATACTCTTCATGTTTAACAGAAGAGCCTGGAATATATGAGGGATTGAGGAAATTGGAGGAAAAAATTATGGGATGTTAAGCTGTCGGTTTATACCATTTTTGTCTTAACTTCTTCGAGATATATCATTTTTACTTGTTGGTTTTAAAACTATTTTGGAAGATGATGTAGGATTAGAATGGTCCCGGGATCATCTTCTCTTAAAACATGTTACTAAAAGGAGAGATTGGTGACAAATATCTCGTTGGAAAATCCTCCTTTTAAAACAAAAACTGTCAAGTGTAGAGGTGAAAGGAGTCTTACTGTTAAATTGTTGTTTTTTGTAAATGTTCTCATCAACTAGATTTATTCTCTACTAAATCTATGCAAATAAAATTACAGAGTTGTCAGTTGTCATAACTTGATGATAAATAGCTTGTGAAATAAAAGTGATTTAATTGTGCTCACATACTCCTTATGGGTAGCAAGATTTTATGGTGAGACTAGCGTCATTTAAAAGAGAAACATTTTCCCATAACTACTATTGTATATGAAGAGCAATATGTTTTGTACGTCAAAGTGTCACTTGTGCGAAATTATGCTTTGCGCTTGCTTCTATTGGAGGTAATATAATTGTTTAATTGTGGAAATTAATAGTGGTTATTTGTCTACTTGAGATAAATGAAAGTAAATGGTAATAAATTTTAGAGAAAATTGTCTACTGGTATTGATATCCCTTATATGTTGTCATTTAGACACGGCTTCGTATATAAAAACTCTGATAATTACTCATCTAAATTATTCTTGAGATTTGCTGCCATTAAATTGTCTATGGAAATTCATAAATTATTATCTTACATCCGGTGCTTCTCTCAATAGCTTTCATTTTATGCGTGGTGAATAAATCGAGATTAAAAATTAAGCATCGTGTGTTTAAAAGAATATTTAGATTTGATTTCCAGATAAATATGTAATTTAAAACTCTTGAGAATAATTATAATTGGTGATCAATAACGTGATAATTGGATACTCTCTCTTGTGCTCTTCTTGCAAAAGATATTTGTATGAAGTTGTAACATTCATTTTCCTTTGTTCAGCGCGAGGTTGGCGTACATGTCGAAGTATTTGCCCCATCTGGTGAGCAGAGACTCAACTACGTCGTCAACAGTTTGGCCAAGTGGTAAAGGGAAGGTGGGAACAGGTGGCGCTAGTAACAACCAACCAGTGACTCAAGAGCCTGCACCAATCCCACCGGAGCGTCCTCCGAAGAAGCCACATTTGAGGAATCTTGCCCAACAGGTAAATGCACTTTTGCAATATATTTTGTAATTTTTGAAGGAAAAAAATTTAAACGATAGGAAACTAATAATTCAAATATTTTGTGACAGGTTCGTGAAGAAAACACAGATGCGAAGCCCCCACCACCTCTCCCAAGAGCACCAGTGCGTCCCCCAGCTTTGCAAACGAATGGGAAATCATGTAATGGGCCACCACCAGTGCCTACGAAGCCGGTTATGAGTGGAACTAGTGGGGGAGTAGGTGTTACAAGGAGTCCATCACCAGACGAGCTTCCTCCGCCACCACCTCCTCCACCAACGGAAGAGATGGAAGTTGTAATAAATGATGAGCCACTTCCGCCACCGCCTACGGTCACTGAAGTTGATGTGATCTTTGGTTCACGATCACGCTCCGTGACTGGCCTGTAAGTTCACTTTGAATAGACTTTTTCTTTATAGTAGAAGGAGAAAAAATTATATCTAGACCGGAAATGATAGTGCTTAAGCGCATGACACAAAGTGCATAAGTTAATCATATGTGGGGAGCATCCCACTTTATGCAGCAATCATATGATAGTAGGTCAACTAACTGGTTTCGTCATTAGCATAATGCTCACCATATGTTTCCAGTTTGAACTGATACTTGTTGAAATTTTAATGTGGCAATAATAGCATCTGGACTATGGCAAGTCGGGAAGGACTCTGAAAGAAAATATTTCGTGCTTCTCACATGACGCCGGCAGCAATTACCTTTTGCAATTTACCTTTTCCTAGTTTCCTTATCGAAAGCCTTACGTTATAGTAGTAGTAATTCTTATCTGACCTCTACGAATGCATAAGTCGTCATCTCCTTAAACATTAAAAGTCTCACGTAAAAAATAAAGCATTTTTTATTAAGATAAATATCCATTGTTTACAAAACTGGAAGGGGTTGAGTGTGGCCTTTTGAAGAGAATTTTAAACTTTTCATTAACTATAAAGGTTAAGCGTAATAAAACTATAAAACTTTAGCCATGAAACGTTGATAAATTACAACCTTGCAATTAATCCTATATAATATCCCATTATGGTTTTAATGAGTTTAACTTATTCCGAATCATTCGCTGGGTTAAAGTTAGGGGAAAATTAGGCATGGGCTAACTAAGGCTCTTCCCATGATAAATTTTTGCTTCCGGACAAAAAAAGTTTAAGGCTTATATTCGCAACTAGAAACCAGCCTTGAATTCTTGTTGTGATTAAAAAAATTGCTAATTTATGTACAACGTAAACATTTTTAAGCGTTGCGAATTTAATTGCAAGTTTCAGCATTTTGACATGAATGCTTGGAATATTTTAAGCTGCTTTTTATTACATCAGCAGTTTTATCCGGGTAGTAGCTCTAGAAAGAGGATGAACTAGATTAAAGTCCAATGAACCAGAATAATCATTTTAAGTAACATCCATTTTCACTCAGAGTTAATAACACGCTGAATCTCATGATGACACTGTTAACTCATCCATAACTCTTTTCTGAAAGGACAAAGTGTTCATTGGGTTTAGATTTTACCTTGACGTTTTATTCAAAGTTGGGAAAATGGAGCGTTAAGAACCAAACTATTTTTCTGAAGACGGTATGCATCAGTGTAGAAAAAATGCTACACAAATTATAGATATCCTAACATGATTCAACTCACTGTTATTCTTTCTCACGAATTATGCTCATGCCATTGCCATTCTATCCAATTTTAAATTTCATTCTTAGCAGGCACGACTGTCGCTATATGGCGAAATATATAAAGTAAATTTCTTGTAAATATTTAATGGCTGAGCAAGTTCTCTTTGGTTGGTTTAGGGTGATGATTGTGTTTTCACACAGGACAACATGTCATTTTTATCATATCGACATAGTTCTCATTCCTAATCACTTGCTCTTCTATTCTCATCTTGGTATTAATGTCTCATTATTACATCAGATCACGGCCCTGTCACCCGAACCCTTTTTATTTCTTTTCAGCATCAGTCTCTCTGGGGTAATAGGGTGTTTAGTGAGTCACGACATGAAAGATGTGTGTCAGCGTCATTCACTCGTTGAAAGTTCAGATCGTTATGAAAGGGTATGAAAATATGATCTTGTACAAAAATCCAATACAATCGGAAAGTATAACAAAAGAAAAGGTATTTCAATTTTTGAGAAATTCAAAATTTTAAATATCATTTCGAAGGGCAAGCATGAGTGGCTAAATGTGGCTTGTTCTGAATTTTTGTAAGGATTTTTTAGACAAAATTGATATTTCAAATATTTGCAAACCAGAATCCTTTTTTTTACAACTGGAGCACAAGTGTTGTCAACCTTTTGTTTACAAATTCTGTGGGAATATTTGTAGAATAATAATATGCTCTAATACTTTGCAGTATGAACTATTTAAAAAATATTTAATAGCCGAGGGTATTTGGGAAGAAAGCCAAACCGGTATGGTACGCGACTATTGCATGATTTTGTGATGACTTGTAAAAATTGCGCATTAGCAGCGAAGCGTTATCGAACCAATTGATGTATGACTTTTTCACAATTACCTTGACGAAGTTTCTTTTTTTTCAATCAGTGAATTTTATAGCAATAATTGCTCTTGTAATTATTATTCGCATTAAAGTGAGTAGTACTTACAATCAATCGTCACACAACAGACTTCACTATCACTTAATTGTATCTGATCGGTTAAATGTAAATATTTACTTTTCTCAAGGTTGTTCTCTCCGATAAAAAAAAAACAATTAGTTGAGAAAGGCTAACTAGGCCTTGCATTGTTAACTTTTTAGCTATGATGATTTAAGGAACAATAGAAATCTGCCATTCATCAGAGTTACCTTGAATAACCTATAAAGACAGGTATTGAACTGGTTTAGCGTTTGATTCAAATAACATTTAATTTTGAAATTTTCAACAAAAATGTTTAGACCAATTAAGGAATTATTTTGAAATGGTTGAAATTTAGTTCGTCATGAGTATTGCTTAATAGCTTGACATTTTTGGCAAAAAAAGCAAAGTTCTTTAGGGATTTATTACGGCTAATATTTATTGTTTTGTATTTTGTACTTGCTATATGAAATTATGCAGGATGCGCATATGCCACAAAAGTTATGGTGAAAAAAACTAGCGAGTTCTGTTACTTCTTTGTTTGCCATATACATTGTTTAGATGATGTAAAAAGCGATGATGTGAATGCAACACTGAATATTACAAATTGTACAACAAGAGGGGAATAGAAAGGAAATTGTTGCACAAATGTAGCAAAAGGTGGATGAAATGTTCACGAAATGAGCATCTACCTGTGGAGGAGAACGCGAGTAGGGAATTTTATGATAACGCCGATGTAGTAACCACAATCATCAGTTGTTTCCTTGAGGCCATACAGGCAAGATATGGTGGAAAGGGAGCCTATTTTTTTCTCTTGAAAACGGTGTCCGAACCCCGAACCCTGAAAAAAGCTGTTTTGAACATTTAAAAAATCTCTTCTGACGCGAAAACACATTTGGTAGTCAAATAACAGATATTTGAAGGAATAATCAGTTGTCTAAGAATGCGGATAGTTTTCTCTGTGTGCAGAAACGAAGAGAGTGAAGAATAATCATTAATTTTTGGCAGGTTCCCTCATCACACTCACAACCGACAGAGGGGAAATATTTTTCGCAAATCTTTCAGTTTTGCACGCACGCATGCTACCCTTTAGTTAATTAGGTGGTGCGGTGTGATTCTTGTTTATAGAGAGGACGTGGACGGTAATCTAGTAGTCTATAATTAAAATATGGTGAAGTCTATGCAAAAGTGTGATGAAATCGATAATATCATTAGTTGTCGGGTTATTGACTTGTGTCCTGTTTTTTCCTCTTTCGGGGATCACTGCATAAGTAGGACTGATGACATTAAATAGGTGTGTGCACTCTGCACTCTGCTCATTTCCTTCTGCTCTTCTATGGGAATAGTAAAATTTTAAATATTGAAACCGATTTCATAGAACCAACTCGTTTTAAGTTATTGCCGGTGATGAAATACACGTTGTAAAAGTTATCAGTGGATAAAATGGGAGATAACCAGAATCAAATTTTATTGCCTGCTGTTTTTTTAAAGTTTAAAGTTTTATTTCTGTAAATTACTAAGGTGATGCACTAGTGCCGCCAAACATCTCGTTAAGAGACATAAATAATTTTTTATGGGAGTTAATAACGTTTACGATAGGAGTTGCGATTGTCGTTAAACCGTTTCTGAGTGTTTGCTAGGAACATCCTCCAGTGATGACCAATATGGTCATGATGATTTGTTCTGCACGGAAGCGTTTGTGTTAAAACCATTTGGTAGGAAAATATAAATAAAATGATTATTCAAATTTTTACTCCCTCCCATTTCATTCCGCCGAGCTTATATAAGGAAGAGTTTTTATGTTGTTGTGCTGTTAGTTGCAAAAAATAGTTTGCACTTGTGAAATTGTTTTGCTACTTTAGCGAGAAAATCATTTACAACTTTCTTTGTCATGAAAAAAAAAGTTAATTGTTAGGATAATTATATGAATATTTTTAATCAGAGTAGTAATCATCATATAGTTATAGTTCTTGGATTGGTTTCCTTGATATCTTTAATTTTTCGTGACTTAATTAGCTAATGAGTTTTTTTGGGGTGAGTTTAAAAAGTCTTAGAAAGCTGTAGGTTTCTCTCCTAAATTTTCGGAAACGGAAACGTTTTATCTCAGATCGTGTAATTATAATCGTTACGTTTCACCCGTGCTATCTGAAATATAGCTGATATTTATCAGAAAAGTGGTGAGTTAATTGATAGTATGAAACATGTTTCATAAGACATTTTAAGGTGAAATCATTTTAGCATTGGGTTTAAGATGTGATGTTATTATTTAAGATCAGGATTTTAAGTTTATATAAGACGAATCATATAGTGAATTAATTTGTACCTTTTTATTCACTTTTCAATCCCAACAAAGAGTTAAAAAGCTCTTCTCACACAACATCACTCATTCCATGTTTTTCCACAAATTTTTTCTCGCAAAAACGGGAAAATATTTTCAACTTGTTTTCTATTCCGTTTTTAGTAGAGACGACATATGTAGGCTTTTTTGCGCGAAAGAGATGCTATTCAGCAAAAGTGCTAGAGATAACTGTAGTTTTTTTTGAAGAAAAAAGTAACATCTGCAGCATCATCATCATCATTACTTAGTAACTACCTTCGAGATTCTAGCGGTGTATATTATGCGCTGGGATCTATTGATGTGAAATACGTGGCAGGGCTTCGCATTAATCCTTATAAGAACAGTTCCTTTCGTGATATCATCCCTTTTGATTCAGCATTATCCGCGATTCATGATATATTCGCTGGTATTTCGTGTCATCCTTGAAGATATTTTCCTCCGGTTTTTTTCTCTTTAGCGAAAAAAAAGTTAAATTAAAGTTGACTGTCCTCTTGTTTTAGATTTTTAGGGAAAAAAAATTATGATAAAAGTTTACAAGTATTTAAAAAGGGCTTCCTGTCCGATTTGATCTAGTTTTGCAGACCAAAAATAGTTAGTGGAAAGCGAACGTTTTATTCGATTTTTTTGTGGTGCTGAGAGTGGTTTGGCGTGTCAAAGGCGATAATTGCTGATGTATAGGTGCTAAGGAAAGGCTAATTTTTATTATTATTATTTTTAGAAGAGTATATGCATTGGCAGACATGAAATTAGTGAGATGAAATGGGAAATGAGCAACCAGTTATTTGTGGCGGTGATGCATATTTAAGGTGGCGTCGTCTATGCGTTTCCGTGTGATGAAATGGGTTTGAGTGAGAACAAGCAATAGTTACTTTATACACAGTTTTGGGATTGCATGAAAAAAGTGTATAGTCTTCCTTGTCTCCTCTAACCTTATATAACCACTAGAAGTGATAAATTATTAGAAAATTATTTGCACAGGTGTGCAATAATCAACTTGCTTTTTCTCATGTTGTCACCTTTTTACTAATTAGGTCTTGGACAATCGCGGTATTTATCAATTTTTATAGAAACGTGTATAGAAGGTTACGCATATCTTATCCGGATTAATCCTAATCGCAAGGATTAGGAACGAGCTATTTTTTTTTTAGTTTTTTTTTGATAACCAATTTTAATGAAAGAGAGCTATTGAGAGTCACAAATGGAGTTAGAGAGTGATGATGATGCAGGCAGAGTAGAGCATTAAGCACATGCACATCCGTTGAAGCACCTGTTGCTTTTCTCTCTCATTCCTTGATCCACTCGAGAGGAGGAATGACGGGGAACGAAGGGATAAAACTGCATGTTGCATTGGGGAACGTTAAGGATTATGATGTTTTAAACTGTTTCCGTTTCTTTAAAAAAATGTGTACAACTATTGTTGCAAGTCAGTGTAAAGATAGGGTTTAAATAGAGCTGGTGTGTTGTGTGCTCGGTGAATGAAAAGGGAGGAAATTATTTCACGGTTGATGTCATACCCGAGTTTATTTTTTGTAGATTAGACTCTTTTTTGGCTGGATCAAATATCCCGTAACTATTGAAAAAGATATCGTTTTGAATTTCAAGTGAGAAATAGATTGTGTAAAGTGTACACGTTGAATGAAGTGGATAAAAGTTGTTCAAAGGGATAGAAATCATGGTACTTGGAATAGGATATACTTTGCGGATTCGAAAAAGGTAAAAACGATAATTTTAAATGCAAAAGATTTTTATGTTTAAAAAAATTCAGTCCATATCTTGATGATGATGATTTTGAAATTTTGCCAAAGTTTCGAAAATGTGTACATGTATTGTTGCAAGTGTTAAAATCTGCTTATCTCTCAAGAAACATTTGGGTTTATCAAAGTGTCAAGCGAAATTTACCACGTTATTTCATACGAAAGTAATAATTAAATTATCTGAAGGTGTTTTCATAATTTTCTTGTCCTTAATTGATAAACGTTTATCTTGGAAGTCAATGTTTTTCCCTTAAATATCTGCGCATTATAAATTTACAAGAATCGCATAAAAATTATTTTACCTTTTAATTATGAAGTAACTCTGTAATTTCCAACTAATAATGGTTGTAAAGAGGTATTCGTAACTAATTCAGAGTTATCAATGTCACATGCTTAATTGGCTAATAGCTAACGAATTCGTTTCCTATAAACTATAAACATTATAATCATGCTAAATAGAGTTTAAAATGATAATCAGCTTATGTGTCGAAAAGAAAAACATGTGAATTGTGTCTGAAAACTTTGTTTATGTTTTGATAACCATGGCGATGACACTAATACTAGCTGAACATAAGCTTTAAGCCTATTATTTATCACTTGAGTTAAGCAATATTTATTTCTTGGATTTTTTACAAAAATTTTACGATGATAAAGTATTTTTATCGTTAAAGATGCCAGAAATTGCATTAAATATTTCACAACATTTTAGTCTCTCTGTGTGGCAATTGAAAAGATTTTTTCCTGGATTAAAAAGGCATTCATATTAAAGTGATTCGTTTACTGAAGTGACAAAAATATTTTAATAAAAAGCTTTGAAAAAATGTGCAACATCATGATTCGTTGCGGAAGAGGTGGTCGTTACTGAGATTTGCATATTTTTCTTAAAGTAATGAGAGATAAATGGAGGGGAAGCTGTTGTACAATGTAAGAATAGGGAAACTACAACTAATACTATTCATGTTGTCCATCCCAAACAAGTTGGCCAATAAGTTTTGGTACAATTTCTAAAAAGCTTTGTTACTTCTTTTAGCGTGAAATGGGGCGAGTAATGGCTAACTACAAACGACTATTCTTGGTCTGTCAAGAGATTCGCTAATTTCTTTGATTTTTTTGGACTGAATAGAGTAGGTCAAAAGGGTTGATGCTTTAGAGAAAATCATCATTTAGCCAAGTTTTTATTTCTATTTTGAGCGCTAATGCATCTCATGATTTTAACATCTAAATAATGTCCGACTCGTGAATTTGTGCATAATTTAGTTGAGAAATGGGATGACTTTAGCGAAATATTTTTTCTCTTTAGTTGATTAGATTTTAATCTGCTTTATAGTTTCATGATCCAGAGAATGAACTAGTTTAGATGATGGTATTAAGCTCACGACTTATTCCCATTTGTTGTACTTTTGTTAAAATGTTAAGTCCATTTTAAAGCAGTTCAATTTCATGAGAGGAGAAGATATACGAAAAGTGTAATGTGGTAGCTACTATGTGACAAATTTCTAGTAATCCCTACTTGTACCAAAAAAAGTCTTTAATGAAGTGACTCTCTCTCTCTCTTTCTGATGCGCTTAAAATAGGAAAATAGTCTCTTTGGGTCTGATCCACTGACCCATGAAATTGAGTAAAAGGGTTGAGACGTTGCATCTCAGATGTCTCACGACAACTTTCTGTCTGCAGAAATAAGAGGGTAATTACTAGTCGTGGATTAAATGGACATTGATGAGGGCTGAGCTCTACCCAAGTATAAAACTTTCTTGAGCACATTTATGGTAATTAGTAATTAGGCAAGTGTTTCATACGAGCTGAAAAGCCATATTTAGCTGGAATATTTTTTGGCTATGACCAACTTATTTTTGTGCAGATAATTTGCAGAAAGTTGTCAACATTTTACTCCTTCTGGCATCAATTCTTACTGATAATGGTTTTACTATGCACAACTCACATTTCCCTAATTATTCATAAGTTTATCATGGCCAACTTTGGAAATTAGTTATTGTCTTTATTCCGCCTCGATATTAATTGCAATAACTTATATTACAAGGGTTTCCAACCATTTCCAAGATTGACATTAAGATAGTTGGCTTTACAAATTTTCTTATGAACACTAAATCACGAGATATATGAGACGATATTCATATTCAAAGCTATAAATCTCGTTTTTATAATGAAGGAGTGTTTTTGCAAGACAAATCCATTAATGACTCCCCATATATTTTATTGGGAGAGATAAAAGATGATAGTTTTGTATCATAACTGTCGGGATCTTGTCCACCTTTTCATATCGTTCTGATGATTAAGAGCTGTAAAGTTGAACTTGGTGGGATGAAAAGGAAAAGAGTAAAAAGTTCCTAGTAAACAATCATTTGCCTCTGGTTATTTGGCTTCAGTGAAAAAAATACCGAGTTATTGATCTATCATTATACACTAAAGAAAAATGGCATGTAGGGTTGGATATTATGAAAATAATTCTAGATTTCTTTCTCAACTTGTAATGACTCCGGTTGGAAGTTATAATCTTGTCATTTCCCTACACACTAAATAGATTTTAATATACCGCTTTACTACTTCTTGCTAAATTTCTTCGTAACAGTTTTGGACACTCCTTGAAAATAACAGGATTCGTTTTTTTCTAAACTAAATGGGAAAAAGTGAACTGGTTGAACTCTATGATTTTGTAGAGTAGCTAATCTCAAAAGCCATGAAAATGATGCGTAATTTTTTCCTCAAATTCTTTTAATGTGACAGATGCATTTCTATTCTGGTTTGATGTGAGAGATTTTTTTATATTCGCATTTCGCATAAAACACTAATTCATTCGCACCATTATGTGCAAGTAATAAGTGACTTGGTGTTTTGTCTCTGAATTATGGGCCGCATGTCCTTTCCAGACCTTGAAATTATACTGAACGTGAGCTAGCAAATTATTATCTAATTATCACTGGTTTGTTGTGTGGTTACGAGCTCAATTAGAATTCAAGCTAGTTGATGCTTAATCACTGGTGGAATTGCTCATATTTTTTATACTGCTATAAGCGAAAATTTGCACAAAAGTCAGCGTCTCATTTTGCAATAAAAATAAGAGCATTTTAATTAAAGATTATTAATTACCGGTGTTTTTTTTGCAATGAGTAATTATAAGAAACGATTTGTTTTTGTTTCAGGAGTAGTTGCCTGCACAAGGACTCTTATATGGCCCAGCGGAAGGAGAGAACATTGGGCTATGAAGGACGCTACAGGAGAACCCTTTCACCATCCGGTTTGGGGAGTAATAATAGTAGCAAGTCATCACTAGACTCTGCATCACCTGGCGCCTCAGATACTGCTAGGGGACCTGTGGGAAGTGGCAAGTTGGATTCAACAATGTCCCCAGCCGGTAAGGATTTTAGAGAAAATTATCAAAATTACGAATGATTCAAGCTCACTCAACAACCTGAAGAAATATGGTTTGATTATAGCAGATAATTAGGGGTTGAAAGGACATTAGAACAATCATTTTGCACGGAGTAAATGCATGATTTGAAATAATAATAATTAAATCAGGTCATAAATCATTTGTTATGAGAAAGTATAAAAGATACTTTGGTAATTGGCTTTGTCCTCTCATTTTAGTAGAATAAATAGTATTTAAACGTGGTAAAGGGATAAACAAAAGAATTTATGATGGGATTGTTGATGAGAAATGGAATGATTTCGTGTCCCGTACCTGTACCCAAAGTCGTTGGTGATTGTCAGGGATCAACTGTCAGTGGGCTTACGTCAAGTCACGATATGATGTAAAACTGAAGGGTGTAGGCCCTAAAGCAAATATTTTTGCTTTGTATAAAGCCTCTGCTAAAATAGTCTGCGAAAATGTTACGATTGTCATAAATGACGTTTGTCAAGGCCACAGGAACAAAGCGAAGGAGGGCTGAAAGTCTTAATGATTTTTTAAAAGACGTTCTACAACCATTTTGTTACCTTCGGGTCTGTTCTCTCCTTCTAAAATTTAAATTGTTTTTCTTTCAAAGTTTACAATCAGCTTGAAAATATTTTTTATAAGTCAGTTATGAAGGTTAAGTGGTAACTTACCTGTAATTATAGTAATGGTAAATAGTAAACATTTAATTTCTTGAAAGTTTACAACTCTAATTTGTGGCTAGGAGAAACAAA
Organism: Rambutsinella grinnellia; assembly: GCA_027743725.1. NCBI lineage: Eukaryota > Metazoa > Arthropoda > Collembola > Entomobryomorpha > Entomobryidae > Rambutsinella > Rambutsinella grinnellia. The sequence continues at coordinate 10,376 of JAHZMU010002177.1, read as the reverse complement.
TGGGAGTTATTAGAGTATTTGAATAGTGTTATGAAAAGTTTATGGCTTGTCATATTTTGTCGCTTCTGATGAATTGAGAGCACTTATAATTATCTAAAAATGGTGTTTCAATAGTTAGATGGCGAAATAATTGTGGAGAGCGTTTGCAAAACACTGTAGTTATTTTAGAGATGATTTTCGAGTGACAGGAGAGCATTATGCGTCACTCTAGAAGCATTCTTGAGGCTGAGAAGTGAAAAGAATGAGATACGAGTTGTTTATTAGAGTTAAATAAGGTTATTCCTATTGTTATCATTGAAGAGCTGTTTTTGATATGACATGTGTTAGGGGAATTGACAGTGTAATTCTAACTGGTAGTTTAGGCCAGGATTTTTGACATGGGAATGCGATGAAATTGATTAGGACGGTGAGCGTATGACATTAAGAATTCGCTCAAGACAATGTGATATGAATGGGGTGCAATATTGCTAAATTTTTGGAGTGAGCCAGCACATATTTAATTGTAGATTAGGAAACGTGAAACAATTTATATTTCATATTCATATATAAGCATCGTCGTGAGGAGAGACTAGGGCGTAGCTGAGAGTGACTGTGCGTTTAAGAAAAAAAACTTAATCGCTTTATTTAATAAATTTTTTGTTGGTTTAACAAAGTCGTGGCGAATATCACGGGAGTAAATGAGCAACTCACGATTAAATTATAAGCTATTTATTTATCCTTATGACTTGCTAGTTTTAGAGCAGAAGTGAATCTGCGAGTGTTTGCTTTTATGTCATAGACAAAAATATATATTTATTGTGGCCATGAGAGGAGTTCTCAGTTCTCAGTCCTCGGCATTTTGTTAGCAATAGCTTTTGGCACTAAATGGTTGTGTACAAATATGAGTTGGAGTGAGCTTGAAATTTGTTCGGGTAAAAGAAAATATTTAGGAGTAAAATGTTGAAAGATATTTAAGGTTTTTTCCTGAAATTGTTTTCAGCTTGGGAGAAATTCCACAACATTCGGCCACCAAGTACAACTGTGATATTCACTTCGAATGAGTTGGCAAAGGGAATTTCATCTCCTCCTTCATCTTCCTCACCATCGACTAGTGGAAGTCCGCAGCCACCAGTGCAGTCTCCTTTCCACAGAAGTATTAGCTGTGACAGCAACATCTTTAATAATAAAACTGGCGCATCTCAGTCAACAATCCCGCCACCAATTGCCCAAGTAGCTCCTCTCAGGGGTTCTCATAATGATTTTGAAAGTGAAAAGAATCGATACATGATAACCTCACCAGCTAAAGAGAAGGATAGTTGTTCTCCAGAAGGTGATAATCTAAATGGAATTAGGAGAGATGAGAAGGAGAGAGGTTTCCAAGACTCGATTCGATTTATGTACGAGAGGAAGAGATGCGAAGAGCAGAAACCAGAAGCTGTTGCGAGAAGTAGTAGTATGACATTCTCTAATTCTGTCCTTCCATCAGTGATTGTTCCACCACTTCAGTATGAGAAGTATGAGAGGGAGAGTAGAAGCCCGGGGTTAACTCTTAATCATAATTATTCATCGGAAAGTAATCTCTCCATCCTAAAGAAGTCAGAAGTTAGTCTCAGAGTCAATTGCAATTCGGTGATTGACTTGCAAAGTGAGATTAATGAGTTGGGAGCGGACTTGAGGAGTAAGGGACCATCACCTTGTCCATCATCAACGGATTCTTGTGCGGATGCAGGGATGATTGGTAAAGGAGGAGTGACATTAGTTGGTAATAATTCTGCTGCCTCTTTCTACACGGGAAGACAGAAGACACAAGAGGAGCTAGAATGTGAGGAACTATCGAGGGACATTGCGAAGCTGTTGCCGCAAGGGGATAAATTACAGACGCTACTTGGTAAAAACAGTTTTTATGGATTTTTCTTCAACATAATTACAACGTTTTTTTACTAACTTGAATACTTTTGTAATAAATAGTGCCATTACCAGACCATAAAACGACTGCGGATTATATGGAGGGTTTATTCCATTTGGAGTTAAAGCTCCAACCGGAAACTCCTGAGAGAAGGGGCTCCATCAGTAATCAAGATGGCCAAGGGTTAGCTGATGAGCTACCTAAATCCGCTACTACTCAAGAGGAAACCAACACACCTCAGAAGACTGTTAGTCCAGACCTGGAAGAGTTTAAAGGAAAGGATGAATTACCTAGGGCAAATGGAGACATTAGTCAAGAAGATCATTTTAAGCGAAGTGAAAGAACTCATTCAAGTTGTTCACCCCAACCAGAAGTGGCTGCTAGTACTGGAGAAATGGAAGGAAATGAGAAGAGAGGAAATAATGTCATCCAGTCTTATCGAAGGTGAGATACTATTTTGCATAGTTCATAAGCAGGTGTCCATATTCCATATTATTACTACATATTTTAACAAAGGCTTTCCGGTCATAGCTCCCCCTACTTTGTACATAGCATATAACCGGATAAATGTGTCGTGTGCCCATGTTTTCCTACATCCGTTATAATCCCTTTTGTTTTTTTCTGGTTGTTTGGTCGATTGAAGCCGTATCTGTGGCAACAATCGATTCGTTCCTGTTGATTCATAATTCATGTCATAGCCAGAGCTATAGCTATGCGCTTGTTTATACAATCCGGGAGACATGCGTGGGTGTGTGTGATAGCTGATGACTCTTAAGTTGTTAGTAGAGTTTATATTAATTAAATTTAATAATCTTGAATGTTAGTAAGGGAAAAGTAATATGAACAATGTGAGAGTAGCATGCGTCGATCTTTGAGCGAATGCCTTGTTTATGTAGACACAAAGTAAGAGTTAATAGGTGCAGAAGTTTTAGTTTTCAAAGTGGATATTGTATAAATTTATTTTTTCTTTGCAGATGTAACGGCCATGCACCTCTTCCAGCGGATTCGGCCTACTTTACGACCTCAGAATGCAAGGCAAAATTTCTTACGCAGTATAACAACGACATCAAGAAGGATCCCATAAGTGGGACGGATAGTGAAGAGTTGGATAAGCAGAAGGTAAGAGATCCTATAAATGTATACTTAATTCAAGGGAAAATTGATAGTAAAATTTATATTTGATTTCAATAGGAGGAACTAGTCTCACGGATTAGCAAAAAGCTAGAAATTTTACGAACAGAACAACTCGTCCTTCGTGAAGAAATTCAGTCAAATGAGCAACTTGGTCATATGGTAGTCGAAAGGGTGAAGCAGACTGCGAAGCGTAATGAATTTGACAAGTTTAAGCTTCACGTTGAAGAGATCGAGAAGATCACAAGCCTTTTACTCGGAATCTCGGGAAGACTGGCAAGAGCCGAAAACGCTTTAATGGGATTGTCAGATCCACCAAATCCACAGGAAAAGGTTAGTAGTGATTACTTTTATTTGAATGTCGCTTGTTTTTTTTTTAATTTATAAATTATGAAATTCTAAAATATTCATTTATATTTTTGTAGAAAATTCTGGAAAGTAAACGAGACAAACTTCGGGAGCAACTAGACGAGGCGAAAATCCTCAAAGAGAATATCGACAGGAGAAGCGCTCAAGTCTCTAGTTTCCTGCAGAAGGGGGCACTAAAGGATGCCTTGAATACAATGCCATTTATTCCCAACACTTCACCTTAACAAAGTTAATTAGTTTACTACGAAAATGAACTTTTGTGACTTGACTTTTAGATATTTTCAAACTATATTCTTTCTCAAAGTAAACTTAAAAACTCAGAGAGAAAATAAAAACTCTTTTGTTACGTTACATTCAACCGTAATTGTATCTTACCTAAACCATAGTCAAATTTAACTTTACGATATTTAAAAGCAATCACTGCTTTTTTTTAGTAACAAGCGATTTTCAAACCATGAGGGGTACACGACAGGACGGGAATCTTTTTAATTCTTTTTTTTTTAAATCTCGAATTTAGTTTTTAATAGAAAATATATACCGAACGATTCAAAAACCATTTATATTGATCTCTAGTTTTCTTTCGGACATGAGACATTTCTAATTCTAGACGGAAATAAACAAATTCCACACGTTTGAAGAAGTTGAGAAAATCCGGTGAAAAGTGGCTTGGAACCGACGGTGCTACAAACTTAAGAAATATTTTAGTGTGTCCAGTCCAACTGGAAAAATTAATGCGGTAAAGAGCAAAGCCTACAAGAATGTGACTGAAGGATTTAAATAAAATGTACGATTATCACTGAAAAGAGAAACATTATCTTATGATATGTTTGCATTGTTGCAAATGTCCGTCTGATAAGAATACCAAGTCATTTTAATTATTTTTTTTCGAATTAAGTTGTAAATAATTAACCATTTTGTCGATTCTCTCTCCCTCTCTGTCGAAACGTAATTTAGTTGGGATGTTTGCGATTGCCCCATTGTAGATTTTAATTAAGTTTCGTTATCTTACTTTTAGAATTAGTGCGATTATTTTGTGTCTAAGGAGAATGAGAATGAAATGGGTGCTCTGCTATAATTTTAGGGCCCATTCTGACTGTACTGCACTAATCGTTAGTCACCACTAATAACTTTTTTGTTATATTCGTATTCACTACCAATAGGATTAATTTTAATTTCATGTGTAAAGCTAGTTATATAAGAAAAGTAAGCGGATTGTGTAAGATTTAGTTGTTTGTGTAATGGCTACAATATTAATTGGTCTGGTTAGTTGTGTGTATGCCGAGAATTTTTTTCAAGTTTCGTGTTAAAATCCTAAAATATTTTTGTAAGTGTGCATCTCTCAAGCTTGGGAGCCTGGACACCCTTGTATTTCAAAAACTGGATAAGCGATTTTTTTTCAGTTTGGATTTAAATTGTGTAACTTAAATTATGTGATTCTCTTTTCAAATATGCGCATCATGTTTCGAGTAATTTATTGATGTACTGCAAATGGTCCGAAAGTATCAATAAAACGAAATGTTTTCTTCAGTGAATTTGTTTGCTAATTGTTTAGATTTATTTAAAGCTCATATTTACATTCACATCAATCCATGATTGAAGTCAGACGAGTATAATTCATAATCTAGATATTCTAAAACTAACATGATTTTAAAAATCAATAAGAACATTATAAGCAGAAACATTAAAACTTTCACACGGCACTGGGCACAATTCAATTGAAATATCTGTAAGCTCTAATTTTCTTAAAAAATACATAAGCAGAGCAATTCTAGAATTAGTTAAATGAAACAAAAAAGCAGCAATTAAATATTCGAATACTGTGAAGTCCACAGTGCGTGATGATACTTCTGGGGCTCACCTTCAAATCCATCATCACGAATTTTATGTAAACCTATGTATGATCTCCAAACATAGGGAAAGAATACCTCGTAGGATCCTGGCTCCCAAAACTTACTCGAATGATTTGGAGGAGGCATTCCAGGCCTTTGAATTTTTCTCGCCCACACTTGATACGTCTTCTGGTACCGCCAACCCCTCCTGTACAACTCCCCAGCAGCAATAAGTTGAAGTGCGTCGCGAGGAAAATCATAGAATATGAAGACTACAACCTCAAACCCAAACGTTTTTATGTTATCTTCATGAAGCATCATAAACTGCCTGAAATATTTATAAAAAAAGCCTTTATTAGTCTGCAATTGGTTAAGCGTACCTTTCTTTCTTACTACTTACTTGAACTTTCGCTGAGTTTTCGATTCCCAAGTGGGTTGATAGGGAATATGGTACTCCCGCACAGCTCCAGAAGTCTCGTTGATCCAAGTTGGCGTCAAAACGTGATTGTGGGCAGCAAACGGCCCCGCAAATCCTGGTGTTAGGGGATAGCATTGATCAATATTCGCCACTACTTTGAATAAATTCATCCCAAGGAATGTCAAGTGGCCCATTGGATTTGTCTGAACATCGTTGAACCGGTACAGGTCGGCTAAACTAGTTAGTCCATAAGCTCCAAGGAATTCTTTCGGTGAGACATCTTCAGTTTCAGTAGAGTTCTCTTCAGAATTCCCAGTTACACATTCATCTTGATTATTAGCTTTTTCTTTCTCATTGCATTTTTCGACAGTGTATCTCTCTTGTTTCTCCTTTTCCTGCTGCTGCTGCGCCTCCAACAAGGACTCTTCCAAAACAACGTGTCTTTTCATCCCATTCAACTCGTGCCCAAAAAGAAATGCTGGTAATTGCTTGATTGTTGAAGAGCAGACTTGCTTGCAGCAAGATTCCACGACATTAGTTTCATCAAGTTCGTTGACGTCGTAAACATGTCTTAAAATCGGCATGGAGCAATCCTCAAACAAATTGAAGGGCTTTTGCCCCGGCTTTATGTAATTCATTATTGGGCGCTCATCATAATAGTATTTTGGGTGATTCTCAAAAATAACTCTGTTCGAGGAGATGTCTTCATTCTCAGCGTCAGGCTTTGATTGGCCAGCCTTTCCCACGTCTACTTCTTCTCCTTCGCCGTATTGCTCAGAAAATGCTTTAAAACCCATGTGGACTCTGTCAGATATCCCGGCCCATCTTCCATCTCCCAAATGTTGTTCAGGATGTTCCTCGTCATTCGGTTGAGACTCATTTAAATCAAGCTTTGCTGCAGCCGTTAATTCCTCAAGCTCTAGAAAGTCGTAAGCGATATCCGTTGTTCCATATTGCCCATAATCAATGTCAACGTTCTCATTTTGGGGTGAAGTGTTCCAACATTCATGCAATGCCTCTTCTGCCAATTGATATGGGACTTCCGCTTCGGGAGAGGGAGTGACGGGAGACACAGGCTGTGGACTCCGTCCCGCAAAGTTCGTCCATGGATTCCCTGACTGGTCACTGGAGATTAAAATTTAAAATGAAAATAATTGGTAAGAAATTAAACTAACCTTATATTTGATGGTATTTGAGATTAAATAATTTCACTTACCTATTAAGCAGGATTGCATAAATTGGTATTTGGGTTGGTGGCTTCTTCCTCATTGGGGGTGACAAAATAGGTGGGCTGTACCGAATTCCACGGTCCGTCATTACGGGGAAATATGGATGTCGATAAAAAACAGTTCCGTTTTGATAGCCACCAAAATAAGTGTATCTTGTAACGGGAACAGGAAAGCCAAAACGTGGAAATGTAGGCCTTCTTGAACCGGGAGCTCCTAAATCAGGTCTACTGTTACTAATTGACGCCATCTCCCTCCTACCAAAGCCAGGTGGTGGCCGCACAAAGTTTATTTGGGGTAACGTCAGACTAAAACCATTTGGTTGTCTCCACGGAGGATTAGGATTCGTTGTTGGAATTGGATTAGGAACTGGTTCCTTATTCCAAGGGTTATTCTCTCTTTCATTCCTCTTTCGATGTGACCGGTTGTCATATGGAGCTAGAGGTGGATAGTTTTGTTGATAGAAACGTGAAGTGAAATAGCTAGAGTCTCCATTTCTGCCATTCGGATTTGGATCCCGAGGAAAGTGAAACATGCAACCAATGCTTCTTGTCGCCGCACTTGGAATACTGGCTCCAGCACCGACTGCCACAAGGGCAGGGAAATCTGGGCCTTTTGGCACAAAAAAGCCGGGTCTGGACGTATCCATCTTATTCACCACCAATTCTAAGTTAGAATTTCTAACTTCCTCGTCGCAATCAAAATAAAGAATAAAATTAATATTTGAAAAATGGAATGGAAAATAGCAGAATGATTAGTTAGCGCAAGAAAATCTTTCCATGAAAGAACGATTGATTATAGTTTTAGAAGCAGAACACAAAACACACTGTTCGTTGTTGAAAACGTACCTCCTACAACGTACAAGACAAAATCTTGAATGCTTATCTGCTCCTTTTGTCCAAATTACGTGCACAGTAGTTGACTCAACTATTCGTAAACGTTCGTAGTAGACGTGCCTTATCGATATTACGATTTATTTTAAATGTTCAAACATAAACATAAAAACTAATTGCTACAAACGATATATGACTTGGGATGGAAACCTATGATTTTTCGAGTACCACCACTGGACCACCTTACACTAGCTTAATCTCTCTTAATCCCAGTCCCGTAAAAGTCAAAATGACTGATGAATTTCTATGAAATTAAATGTCACCCTCACCACTTTTTAGAGTATTTTTTTATAAACAGTCTACACACTTGTATTAAACTATAAACTCTGTATCCGTCCCCACTCCCTCGCTCGTATTTATTTCCTACAAGAAATCAATTAATAATTATATCCAAACTGAAAATATTCAGTAGCAGGAAGTTTTAGCACTTTTCTGATTTTCCGAAGCTTTGAAGGCTTTGAGGCTTCCGAGGCTTTAGACCCGACTGGTCTGGTTCTCTCCTGATTGAAGTGACGCTTCCAGAGAGAGAATGGGAGGAGTGGCTACGGGAAGCAGATAGTAGTTCGTTCCTTCTCCATATATTTCTCTTCTCTTCTATATGTCTTGGATGTCGCAAATAGTGACTGAAGGAAATGCAAAAAGACGACCCGAACTTCGTACATATCCACGGTAGCCGATATGATGAGGTAGATAACTAATATGATACTCAATAGCGTAATGACATCACCTTTTTAAAGTTAATAAACGAGACATCAACTCCAGGAAAAGAGACAGATGTCCATGTCCTCATAATTTCTTTCAGGGATCAATTACATAATTTTGTTTAGAGATAAGGTATGACACCGACTGAATGACTTTAGTAAAAATACTTTAGGAGTAAAATACTTGAGGAGTAAAATGTAGCGGGACAGGCTATGAATTTACAAGCTTAGTTAGTACCTCTATTCCTACATCTTAACAGTATAGTTATTATTACAAGCAAATAGTGCAATCGTTTGTTTAGATAAAGCTGCAGTTGAAGTTTTTCGAGAAAAACATTTAATACCATTTTATCGCGTAATGTGCAACCCAAGACGATAATATTTGCAGCTGCGCTCCAGTTCTTGGTTTTTGATTTTTTAAATATCATTACTACTGCGCAAATAACCGATGACGGGGTCGTCGTCGTCAATCGTTTTATCAACAAGTGTGAAAATGACTAAAAGCGAATCCCAATATCGCAATCACACAGAGTCAAAAACCATATAAAATCTCATTACATGTCTGGAAATATAACTTTTATTTGATATGAATAATTAAAATGAACACAATTTTCATATAGTTTTATAGAATTGCAAATGATCCACATTCAATTAATACTTTTTGATACTTTATCAAAAATTACCAATTAAAATCACCCTTAAAGTCTCTCTGAAGTAGTCTTAGGTTGTCCCAAAATGAGCTTTTACTCATTTTCGCCCAAAATGTCTTTGTCTCAAAAAGAGACAGAAATCATCCCTCTCATGAGAGAGACCATTGCATCAAATCCACACCATATCCATCCATTTCTGTAAAGAGCTATTCATGCTTTTTTCTCACTAAACCCCGCGCCATATCTGGAAGGGCGCTAAGACGCTTGTTTGAACACTCAAAGATCAAGCATGAGATGGTGTCATTGATCGAAAGGGTTCGAGCTCGACTAAAAGTCGCGTGTGAATGGATAATCATAATTAGAAAATTTGACTGTGATAATGCTCCAAATTTAATTAATTAAGTGAATAAAGAGGGAAAAGATCTAAGTCAGTGATAGTCTAGTTTTAAATGTCTTCCAATCAAGTTGGTGCGGGCGCAAATGCTTCCAGTTTTAAGGCTCCGCAGGTAGCTGAAGGGATAGAAATAAGATATGTTTGTGATGAGGATGGGATCCAGTACAGTGTAAGATAATTTAGAAGAAGTGTAAATTTTATAATTAAGATGAGGATGTTAATTAATGCTTTTTGTTTCAAGTGTACGGGAAGAGATGTAGTTGAGGGCGTTAAAGCATTTGAGGACCCAGTCTTGGGCTTTTCTCCTCGGCTTTTGCAGAACTTGCTTGACGCGAAGTATACTACGCCAACGACAATCCAGAAGCATTCTATGCCTCAATTGACTGCTGGGGAGGCTGACTTAATGGCGATCTCGCAAACGGGGACTGGGAAGACGGCGGCTTATCTCCTACCCATTATAAACTTTGTGGCTAAAAAGGAAAAGAGTGATGGGAGTCTTGAGACGGATGGGCGTAGTCGAAGATGTTCTTCCCCCACAGCCTTGGTTTTAGTTCCTACAAGGGAGTTGGCAGAGCAGGTGGTGAACATGGTGAAATTATTCGCAAAAGGGCTGCAAGTAAAGGGATTGGCGGTCTATGGAGGGGATTATATGTCCAAGGAATTGAGTGAATTGAAAGTAAGAATTTGGGTTGATTGATAACACGGTTAGAATTTTTAATAAGAATCTTGTTTTCGAAGAAGGGTGACGTTCAAGTTCTGGTGGCTTGTCCGGGAAGACTGCTTCATATTTTGACCGAGTATGGAAACGTACTTAATGTGGCCCATGTGAAGTATCTCGTGATTGACGAAGCAGACGAAATGTTTGACAGGGGATTCTTTC
>JAHZMU010002175.1:0-10346 GCA_027743725.1 Rambutsinella grinnellia | reverse complement strand
AAACTGATCTCGCATACTGGCATTTTTGTCATTTTAAATATGACATGAACATTTGTTTGCAAAAGGAATTAGGTTTTATCCCTTCTAGGCTAGATTTTTTTTAAACATTTCATAGGAAAAACGGGATTCCAGCAAATGTAATATCAATCAGTTGTCCTCAACGTTTTTCTTTAAGCCTACTTTTGACTTTTGAGTGATGGAACATATTATTTTATACGTATATGTTTTGACTGCTCGAGGATAAAGGTAGCTGCGTTTATTTATAGAATATGTTATCTGGGAAGAGAAAGGATGTTGATCCTCAAGAATTACTCGAGAACATATTTTTTATTAATACCCATGCCAGGTTCCCTTTTCGGTTGCTATTTATACCAACGAACTAGTTATTTTGGTTGCCCTTTTAAAAAGGTTTTAGACGGGAGTGTAAACAAATTGAATTGTTAAAATGTTTTGGATTTTCATTCAGTGGTTTTTAACCCACATGGTAAATAGGGACGGGAAAGGTGGTGGTGAAAGCTGAAAATATCTCTTAGGCTTTCACATTCATAGCATGTTTACATAATGGTTTCCCGTTAATAATGCTAGCTAAAAGCAGAGCTTTCAAGTACTTCTTGATGTTTTGTTTCTGGCTACAGGGTTCTCTGTGAAACTGTTCGGGATATGATAGGAAAACTGGGAACGTCAGTTGCTGATTCCGAGATTGATGAAAAGTGTGCGACGCTAAGCCAAAAGCTGGATTCATTACTTCAAACATTGCATGAAGAGACGGAAGGGATGGGTGAAAGCACGGAAACTGAACCAACGAGTCCAATTCCTTGTGGGGATGAGAATGAGGTTTGTTATTTTTCATTTTTTATTAGACTAAAATTTTATGAGTATTGAAAGCACGGAGACTGAACCAACGAGTCCAATTCCTTGTGGGGATGAGAATGAGGTAATTTTTTCATTGTTTATTAGACGAAAAGTTTATGAATAAGCACGTTGTTGTTTGAACTTTCACCACGCTAAATCTGGATGATTATTGTGCGTTATTTAATGATAGTTTGGCATATGGCATGGTTAATTTTAAAGCTAAAGTAAGACTATTTAAAACTAAAGGAAGCGCAACCGGAACCTGACAGCTCATTTTGCAAGTCTGGTGATGAAACTCAACCACAGCAATCTCAAGAAGAGGGTAGCTCATCTCAGCACACAAGTCGAAAGATGAACAGGTTTAGACAACGCGAAGCACTTATGTCAAGAGCGAATTCCTTGAAAAAAGCAGTTAGACAAATAATCGAACACGCAGAGAAGACATTGGACGAGCAGAATGCTTCTCACAACCATAAAATAGTTGTGGTTCGGCCAATGTCCATAACGACTCGTGACCACGCATCTGTTCCTAAAGACACACTTTTGTCTCCGGATACGGATACACCTTCAACCAGAAGTGATAAGGCAGCTCAAGATGAGAGGGGAAATATTTTACGTACAAATACAAGTATTAGAGTAGGATCAGGTGCCCAGCCGGCGTCTGGTGGGGCTGGTGCAGTGGCAGCAGCTCACTCAAGTCAATGTGCTAGTACTAGCCATTTTATCTCAAATGATCCTGGTGTGACCTTACCCGTGCCCGGTTTATATGGGGAGCAAGCAAGAAAACTGTCAAATGCATCTACAAATGCGAGCACAATATCTGTGGAAGACTTGGAAGATGAGGTGGCTGACTTGGATAAAATAGACATTCCGTTAATTGATGGGAGTGAAAATAATGATGATTTTTGCTCCGATGGAGTTGGAACAGAAAAGACAAAGGGGGGTAATGACGCTATAAATCCTAATGCGGAAGGAGAGTTTCCTAAAATAGAGGTGGAATCCCCTTCATCATCTGTTAGAACGCCAAAGGATTCGGATGATAGTGTGATGGAAGCTGATAACGATGCTTCGATTGGACAAGACAGTAGTTGTAAGGATGACCTGTCTCGTACTGGCTCACCTAATGTAATTGGAAATGCGGGAGAAGTAGCTGGTGGACTTTTGTCAGTTCCGGGGTCAAAGGCTTCTTTTCCAAGAGGAGCTAGTCCTCGAGGATCTCGTCGAATTTCAATGGGCTCTCTGCTAAAACCTTTAGAAGTGGAGATTCCAACTAGCCCCAAATCCTCCAAGGGAGACACGTCCGATGTATCATATTCTTCAGCAGCTAACTCCCCTTTCTCCTCGTCTGCTCATTCTTCTCCAAACAAGTCGAGTTCGCATCAGAAGAGAATTTTAAATATTCAAAGGTATTGTCCCATAATGTTTTAAAGCAGAGGTGATATTATAATGATAATTATTTAACAATTTGTTTCCCTGCTACTAGCTTTATGGGTGGAACAAATTTTTGGGGAGGGACGAAAGAAGATGGTAAGTGTCAGACTTATCGCATCATTAATACATAAAGCATATTGTGATATGTAGAAATTGATTGTTTTGTTAGTTGTTTTTTGTTTCTGTTAATCTACTTCTGCCTTGTAGCATTATTTTTTCCGTTAATACAGATTCGTTTTGTCAGTCTCCAGTTAATTATTAATTGGCTTGCTTTGTTTATTATTATACCTAGACTACTTTTTGGCTCCTTCATTTGACGACAAAATCCTGGAAGTTGTCGCAGTCTTTGATACGATGCAGATGGCTGCATCGAGACTTATAAACTTACAGCATCATCGTATCGCACAGTGCTCTCAAGTGAAAATCACAATTTTAGATAATGAACCCATTCCAATTCAAGTAAGAATTTATACAACTCTTGGACTTTCCGTTTGAAAGAAATAAGTGAGAAAATTTGTGGGTAATAAATTTCATTTTATACCAGGTTGACGGAGAAGCATGGCTCCAACCCCCTGGGGTAATTCGTATAGTTCATCGCAATAGGATGCAGATGTTGACGCGTCCCTCAAAGGTTAGAGAATTTATAATGTAGCCCTTAACCACTGTTTGGCTTGAATAATTCATGTGGAATTTGTGTAAAATGTTAGGCGCTTGAGACCTCTTTGAAGGCATGGGAAGAGAAGCAAAAGCATTCTTCGTTATCTTCAAGTACGATGGATCAGGAAGAGGTAATTCTTTATCATAGTCCCAAAGTGTATTTAAACGCTACCAGACAAGCTTTTATTGTGGTATTTTAAGTGTCTCTCCACAAACCACCACTATTGGCTTTCTTCTTGACTGCACTGTGTCCTTTGTGTATGTGTTCATGTTCGTTTTTATCTGTAATAATTTCAAGGGTTTGTGTGGTATAAATGTAGCTGGACAGGAAACGTCATTCCAAAGGGATCTTCAGACTGAAATTTCGGAAGGAGAAAAAAGGTGATGAAACTGATGCTTCCGGAAGGGAAATATTTTCCGATGGGTTCAGCGAGGAATGTGGGTCATCCGGTGAGTACTGCTATTAAATAGTTTTGCACGATGTATGAAAGTGGAAAACATGTCCTCTAATAAAATTCTTTCGTTGTAGATTCGAAGTCTGTAGATAAGTGGTCCTCAATTGATGTTGGAGAGTGGTTGGAGCACTTACTTCTCGGCGAGTACAAGGTCAGCTTTCTTCGACATGATATTCGGGGAGCAGAACTTCTCACTCTTCAGCGTAGAGATCTTCGTGAGCTTGGCGTCACCAAGGTTGGCCACGTTAAGCGAATCTTGAAGGGGATTGAAAATTTAAAACGTGATATTGAGTTCGCTGCTAAGCTTCCATCCGAATCCACATCGAGCGAGACAGCAGCTCATAAAGAGGCTACAGAGTCATCCGTGTAATCGTTGTCTCACATTGTCATGTTCTTATTATTATAATGGGGAATAATACAGATATGTTTGGGTGCCATTGACGTAAAGTATGAAATGTTCAATTTGAGATTTTTAACCACTCGAGAGTTTAGTTGTATAAAAATCTCATAATGGGTGGTACATGATGTATTAAGGCAAGCGTTTTACCATTCCATATTTCATAAGTTTGGTCTAGAATCCAGACTCTAGATTAATAAATATGTAATAAGTCCGGAAGGAGAAAAGTGATACCTTGTTTCAAATGGGATCAGATGCGTAACCATTTCATTTGGAAGCCGAGATTTCCTGCAAAACGTATTTTGTACCCTTGAATCTAAATGTCAATTATCAATATACAATTCAAGTAAAGTTTTAAGCAATCATTATTGTCACAAATTTATAAATATCTTAGGTAATTTGTACCTACTTTAAATGTTTCATGTGCACAAACCTACAAAACAACCTTTTGAACATGTTTTTGTGTAAACGAATTACATGTTTCGTAAAGATCTAACTGATCATTGATCTTAATATTTCATCGTTGGAAATATTTTTGTATAAACGATGTTTAGAATGTATGCATATTTTATGCAGTTTTGACAGTATTTTCGTCCGAGCCTTTGCCCGTTTCGTGCGAAAGTGACAATTCTAAAAAAAAGAAATTAACTTTCCGATTTTGAAGAAGACAATTAAAAGTAACAATCTACCTGTGTAAGTTTTATATTGTAGTGCCTTTATTTATAAGTTAAAATTGAATTTTATGTTAATGAACATGACAAATTCAAACTTTAGGTTGTACGATTGTTGAATAGATTTTTACGTATGTGTTGTAAGTATACTCTTGATTAAGTTTGAGAACACTTTTGGGTGTTACACAATCTGAGTAAATTGCTCTACACATCTATACAAACCAAACTGTGATACATTTTAGCTATTTCCCTTTCCAACTTGCCAATTTACGATTTGTACGATTTTACCAGTGATGATGATAAGATATAAGCTGTTCGCTGTTCGACATATATTATTAAATTTAGTTTTATCTACTTTAGCTAACAATTCAATCGGAGGTTTGTATTCAACTCTGATCTAATTCAATCCCATGCTCGTGCCGTGTATGTAAATATTGTTAATAGCAGTTTAAAACGTATGAACGGCAAGTTTTGTGAAGTACACTATTTTACTCTAGTTCTAGAGATTCCAATAAAACTCAAAATTTCTAGATGGTACTACACAAGCACTGAACGAATAATCATTTATGTTGCAATAAAGTTTGTTACAAATACGTAGATCCAGACACAAATAACTTTTGTATTAAAATCTATTGTAGCAATACCCTATTTTAATCATTTATGTTGCAATAAAGTTTGTTACAAATACTATAATACGTAGATCCAGACACAAATAACTTTTGTATTAAAATCTATTGTAGCAATACCCTATTTACTATTTTGTATGGTGACTTGGACCTCGGATTTGAGTAGAGCTTGCGGTTGGTTATAATGAAGGGAAAATTTCGGTAGAGAGAAGCGGAAGTGAGCTGTGATTTCATAGGGCACAGAACTGACTGTAGTTGGAGTATGGTTTTTTTAGAGAAAGTTTCATGCATGTCCTAAAATCTTTGTGGAAAAGATTAAAACTAATTGACAAACATTCTTTCGCATGCAAGTTTACTCAAAGTTTAAAATCCAAATTAGCCTTCGCCCTTGCTACAAAAAGTGTGCTATCTCATTCTCATATATGAATGCTTACCATAATGACCAAAATTTGAACAATGATATGGATGGTATTTTGGGTGTAATTATTTTAATGGTGATAGCAAACTACGCTTTCTCTACTCATTTCAAACTGTAATTGGGTGTGTTTAAGAATAAAATGGAATTCGTTGCCGTGTTTAATGAATCAGCGTTGTTTTATCGCTCATATTCATTTCATAAGAGGACGGTGGCGGGGCAAATGATAAGTGAAAGTAAAAGTTTCATAAAGTATTTATAAAATCATATCGTTGCATCATCCGCAATTTTCAGAAACAAAGTTCAGGTGCGATGATCTCACGTTTTCGTCTGCATCTCTCTTTCATCAAAGGATGAAAGTTTCATCCTTCTCATCACGCTTACGCAGCCCGCCCGTTGTTGTTGTGCATTTTTCATGCAAGTCAACGCGAGTTCATTGACGCAACAGTCTTGAAACTTGAAATCTTGAAATCATAACGACGCTGACGATTGTTGATTCCTTCCTGTGCAAACATCATACAAACCAGCTGTGATTACATTTTCGCGGAGAGTGTGAGTGCTGAGTTTTGATTTGATGGTTTTGATTGAAGAGTGGAGCTGTGAATTTAGTTGCATGAGTTAACTTCGGTTTTGGCTAATGGTCTGTATTGTTAGAAGTTAAGAACAGTTTAATCAGTTTGGTTTTGGGAAAGTCATCGTCATCATTCGTTATTTTTTTGGGGAATCGACCCACGTGGAAGAGAAAAGGTGCGATCTAACATTCCAGTGATTTAAGGTAGGTTTTGTTTTTCGCATTATGCTAATTAATCGGGATTTTGCGCAAAGTGAAATATGTTTTACAAACTAATAGGTCAAAGCAATCATGTCGATTGGATTGTTGATTCCTGCTACTGCCGTGGGCCTGGTGGTTATATTTGCCATTTACAAATTGGATCTTTGGGATGTCCTCATGCAATCATTGCGGGAATTTAACTATTCGTATTTCCTGACGGTGAGTCAATAAATTCAATGAAATCAATGACAGATGAGAGAATGAGTCGTAAAGGATTGATTAATTCTGCCTTTTAGATTGTTATGATGTGGATACTTTCGGGACAAATGTAAGTACGGATAAATAGTTTGACAAAGAAATTTACGCATCAGAATCTGATGATAAGATATTCATTAGCTTTATGTTGTTGAATTACGCAGGTTCAACTATATGAGAGGACCCCCAACCTTTGGAGGAGGTTCAGGTTTGCGTGCCTTCATTTACCCAGGATCGAGATATCAATATGGCGGCGAAAGTTTCATCGTAATGTTGTTATGTAAGTTCTAGTCCTAGCCACCACATACATGATAGTCTTTTTCCAACCACTAATCAATTAATTTTAACAATCAACAGATGGCTCAATCATATATGGATTCCTCGAGATGATTAAGGGTCGAGAACTCCAAATAGAACTAAACTCCAGGTCCGAAGAGGATTCTGAGGACGGAGACGCCGCCGAAGACGTGCCCATCGACATCGACAATCAAGCTCCAGTAAGAGATCACACCACCGCGGAGAATGCTATTCAGGGTGGACTGTGTTGTGTCTCGATGGGGTTCTTCGCTATTCAGTACATTTCGGCTATGAAGACTTAATTTTGTTTGGTGGTGAAGAAAATAACATTATATTTTTTTGTATTCTTAGTTCTTAATCTTTTCATGCCAGTTATACGCATTTCTTTATTGTTCGCTAACGTGTCAGTAATATATTACTTAACTAGTCAATCGTTTTACTGCGTTTGTTAAATTAATTACAGTATAAATCGTTTATAATCAAATCCATACATTTCTCAAATGTCTATAAATATAAATATCTATTATATTATATGAATCTACAAACTAACGTACAATGTACCGTTACCGTTACACTCACTGCCAACGAACAAGTCTAGATTTCAATTGAATATTAAAATATAATTTACTAAATAAAGGTAATATATTTTAACAGTTAAAGTTAAAACGACACCCTGGGCCTAAAGTTAATTTACCTGTAACCTCCGCATAAAGGTTGGAAAGTGGCATGTTATCATTTACACAATCCAAGCCCAAGCTAATTGCAAGTTTATATCATACAGCCGCACATTCCAATTTCCAATAATAAATTTCATGCGAATTTCGGCTTCCATTACAAACTATAAAGTTTTCATGCGAAGTGCATGCGGCTTTTTCACCCTGTCATTTTTGTAGCTGGACAGCTAAAAGAGAGCGAAGCGAGAGGTGCTGGCTGTAGTTGATTTGCTTGCTTGGCATTGGCACTAAACATAAAAAGAGTAGACAGACAGCAGTGTTGGGTTTGGATGCTTTTGGTATAGACAGGTGATTTAACTAACCGGAAAGATGGCCACGTCAACTTTTAATTGGAAGTGTTTTCCAGTGATTTTTTTCATTACTGCTGTAATCTTCGGGTCACTGATTACCATCAGTGATGCTAACAAGAGGAAAGATGTAAGTTATGTATTTATAACTGCAAAATTAAATTCAAATTATAAAATGATAGCCATATGCATGCGTATAAGCAATAAAATCTTTAATTATTTTATAAATATTTTTTTAAATGCAACTTATACGATTAAATATTTAACTACTGGACGCACTTATTATGTTTTTGTGTAATTTTAGTTTTTAAATGGTATATTTTTTGGATTTGCCGGATTTGGGACATTTGGGTGTTTCTGCTGTACTGTAATGGACTTTAATTGTAACTATATGTTTCTTTAAGGTCAACACGATGAGCCTTAGTGAAAGGGTTCAGCAGCTAACGGACTTGAGCAATAAACGCCCGGTGATTCGTATGAATGTTCAGAAGTTTAATGATTTGGTGAAAGGAACTCCGAGGAATTATTCTGTCATCGTGATGTTCACTGCTTTGTCGCAGTCGAGAGGTTGTGCCATTTGCGGTCCTGCAAATGATGAGTTCTCAATTGTTGCAAACTCGTTCAGATTCAACTCTCAGATATATTCCAATAAGCTGTTCTTTGCTCTCGTTGATTTCGATGAGTGCGGCAGTATATTCCAGGCGGTAATGACTACTCAATTAATGTGAATTTTGTTGTATTGTAAGGCAAGGTCATCATTATGGTCCTTTTTTTAAAATTTAGCTGAAGCTGTACACAGCGCCCGTTTTCATCCACTTTCCAGCAAAGGGCAAGCCTTCATCCCAAGATAAGATGGATATTCAGCGGTTTGGGGTTGAAGCAGAAGCAGTTGCACGGTGGATTGCGGAAAGAACCGATGTTCAGGTAACTCTAGAATCAATTGAATCGTTGTTCTAATGTTGACTCAACGTCAACGTCCATATGTGATTGTGATGCCTATAAGCAACTTTCATATGATTTCCCATAGATTCGAATCTTCAGGCCGCCTAACTATTCTGGGACTATGGCCCTGGTTATTGTGTCTGTACTGGTTGGAGGTCTACTATACTTGAAGCGAAATAACTTGGAATTCCTGTACAACAAAACAGCATGGGGAATTGCTTGCCTGGTAATTTATCAAAAATACACAGGCTTGCTTAAATATTGGTGCTTCTGATGGATTTATAATTTTATGTTCTCGGTTTTCTTTAGTTCATCGTGTTTTGCTTTACGAGCGGTCAGATGTGGAACCAAATCAGAGGACCTCCAGTGGTCCAAAGGACACAAAACGGAATATCTTACATTCATAGATCCTCGCAAGGGCAACTAGTCATTGAAACATACATTGTTTTCTTGCTAAGTAAGTTTAAAGAAATTGAGCTTTGTTTGGAACAGAATTAAAAGAAACAAACTAACCAATTGATTAATCTTGCAGGTGCGTCAATCACCATTGGAATGATTCTTCTGATTGAAGCCGGAAAAGGCAAAGGAGACATAAGGAAGAGACGAGTGATGTTTGGTCGTGGGGCTAGGCATGTTTGCTTTATTCTTCGGAATGATTCTCTCGATATTTAAGTCGAAAGCTCACGGCTATCCATATAGCTTCATTATGTCATAGTGTATTTTTAAATATTAAATTCCTTTGACAATTTTGTCAATGTTTATGTGACCAAATTATAATTTGATTTCTACATTTCAATTTGTACTTTGTACAAAGTGGTATGTTTTATTTTTCAATCAAGTATTTAGAAGTGTGTCGATTGTTTAAGAAAGATGTTATATATAAAAAGGCAAAGCAATGTGCTGTTTTTAAGAAAAAATATTTATTTGATTGAGTATTTGATAAATTCTTTGGTAGGTGCTGCGCAGACATATTTTCCAAACAAGCATACGAGATACAATTTCTCGTATGTTTACTACTTTACTTTAAGGTCAAAGATTGATATCGTAATTGATGATTGAGTATATTTAAAAATTACATTCCTTCTTGATTCTTTTGTTATGCTATAAGGCAAGCACAGGTAATTAAAAGGTTCTTAATAAAACTAAAAAGTACTTAAGGTAATGAAATGACTGGAAATTATGTTCAATGTCAATTATGTACATATCAAGCTTTGTCATCCTTTACCAAATAAATGGAATCACTGCTTTTCTGTTTTTAGGATAATCAGAAAACGTTTGTAAATACCAACGATGGTTCATAATTCCAACGATGAGCTATAATCGACACAAGTGAATTTTTTGTCTTGAAGTTACATGTCTAAATGGATTATATATTATTATCAATTTTAAGCCCACGTACCTGATTAGCGATAACCCAAATGGTGATAAAGTTCCAAGTATAGTTACGGAAAACGAAGAGAAGTGCTATCGCGAAATACACAATTATTTCGCCCCAATAGTTTGGGCAAGAGATAAGCTCAAAGAGTCCACCACGTGGAATCTGATGTTTCATCGA
>JAHZMU010002172.1:0-13307 GCA_027743725.1 Rambutsinella grinnellia | reverse complement strand
TAATGAGATGATTTATTCCCTCAAATTACATACGCAACAACATACATTTAACTCCGATTAGATCACTCTAGTATAAACGAAACTAATTATTATTCTAAAAATATGAAAATATTTTTATATTTTTATCCTTTTAAAAAGTATGCTACTATTCCGAATTTCATACTAGAGAAATTCCTTCATCCTCAATTCTTCCTCTCTTGAATATTTTTCACTTACTTTTTATATTAAAAAAATCATGTCATATCATTTGCATTCACATTAACCCCAATTTTTTACGTCTTGTGCTCTGCCGAGCACATGAAAAAGTAAAAAACGTTTACACGAATTCATTTCCTTTTTGGTAGAAACTAAATTCTTAAGAAATTCCTTCTTCCCCTTCCCCAAAGGCCAAGAGAATCGTGAATTTAAAGTAAATAGAAGCCCTCAAATCACGTATATCATGACCATGACAAGAAGTAGAAAGAAATCTGTCAAATAAGTGACGTCTAAAGTGGCAGGCTCCGTGAAAACTGAGTCGGCACGAAAACCAAAGACCAAAATTGCTCAAACACAAGTAAACCAGGATAATAATTTATAGGTCCGTGGCACACGTTCCGAACAGATGTGAGCGTATAATTTAATAGATTTAAATTGTGGCTGAATCAGCCTGTCATCAATCCGGAGACTTCTTTTAACACTTGTCTGTTGAAATCTAAACCGCTATCACATAATCTCTAGAATCCTATTGTTACTGTTACACAAATCTAAATCGTGCTTAGCCATTTTCATGCTTATTATCTCCTCAAAGTCATCCTTTAATTGGTGAAGAATTTAACAGGATTTATTGCAAGAACATTGTGAGAAAATAGTGACCTAATGAAATTAGGCGTCTTAAAGTGCCCCTTACGCATTAGATAATCCCGATAACTGTATTTTCCCAGAGACAAAAGGACAGGTTCTGATAAAGCTCGACTCTAGCTTGATCCCAATCAATTTCATACGTAATCAATAACCGGTAAACCACGCAGAAAAATTCGTCTTATCTATCGTGCTTAGCCATTTTCATGCTTATCATCTCCTCAAAGTCATCCTTTAATTGGTGAAGAATTTAACAGGATTTATTACAAGAACATTGTGAGAAAATAGTGACCTAATGAAATTAGACGTCTTAGAGTGCCCCTTACGCATTAGATAATCGCGATAACTGTATTTTCCCAGAGACAAAAGGACAGGTTCTGATATGGCTTGATCCCAATCAATTTCATACGTAATCAATAACCGGTAAACCACGCAGAAAAATTCGTCTTATCTCTCGAGAGATTCTTAATTTTGCTTACTTAATGCTCATTAATATGAATGAACTATGAACAGCCACATTTTTACCCCTCTTACTTCATCCTTTTGAACCTTATCGTTAATAGCCGATCAAGGGATGATGATGGGGGTGGATTGTTTTCCTTAATATTAGCTTTGAAACCATTTCTTACCACTTGAAAAGGTGTTGCATTTTTCCCTAAGCAAAAAAGCAAGTGCAATTCACTTCTGCTGTCAAGTTCACCTCTCGAGTGAATAGTTTCCTTTGTGTACTAGTGTTACACAGTCATGCTCTGCTTCTTCTAATTGCACCGTACAAAAAAACTAAAAATGAATCTGGTGTGGGGGAGTATATTTCATCATATTGCCAATAGCCTTTTCTAATTTGATGGGAGGAAGATGCTGGTAAGGGCTCTTCTTCATCTTTATAAGATAGCTTACTCAACTATTTTCATCGAGTTAACAGGCAGAAAATGATTTAAAGTTTATAATAGCAGACTACCCCAATTTAGAGTGAGCAAGTAGTAAAAAGGCAGTAGAGTACGAGAAAAAATTCCGCAATTCTAGCGTAAAGCGTAACAGAGCCAGGGCCTTTCATTCATTTCATACCTGCAAAAGTAATTAGCTTCTGTTAAGTACAGTATGGGTTTATGGCACTATAGTCGCCGGTTAAAGATTAATCTCATGTCTAGCTGTATTGCCCAACAATGTAGGTATCTAGTCTAGGCCCTGTTCAAACAATACTCATCTCATCTTCATCTATTACAACTTTACAACTAGCTATACAGTTTCTGTAAATAAAATCTAAAATCATTTGGCTAATCTCCCCAAAGTCCTCCACTCTATCCTAGCTCCTGATTACTCTGAATTGGGAAGAAAACATTTGAATTTCTCTTAAAAAATCCTTCTCATGTAAGAGTTTAAGTAATTTACGACATAATAGAGTAAAGAAATTAGCATGGCTCAGTACGGTACACCTAATCGACAAAAATAAAAGCAATAAATGCTTTTACAACAATCGAAATATCATTGTATCTTTCATGGGAGCTTGAGCAAGATCCCACAGAGTTTAGATTCATTGTCTATTTGGATGGGTGTGCACATGGTCCTAAGAGGAAAGTGACAGTTGCTCAGAAAAAGAGGAAGACTCGCTTCCTTTACCTGAGTTTTGCTGAAGGTGTTACTCTCAGGTATAAAAGGGGATTTACCTAAGAAAAGAAAAAAGATTCTTCCTTCCTTTTCCTCTATTAAGTAGTGAGCACTGAGGAATGTCACAACAGTTGTGGTCCGGTGAAACGGAATGGAAGAGTTGTGAAGTGCTCATGTGGTGAAGCCTGATTGTTCATTTCGATTTGCTTCGTGCATGTGTGCAACTCTTCGAAGGGAAGGAAGATGACTTATTCTTTTCTTTCTATTAATAGATAATAGGAACACCTGGCATCTTGAGAAATTACCAGTTTACCTTTTTAATTCTTTTTCTTTAGCTCCCGAAAGGATTGGAGAAAACGGGATTATACAGTTGGACTTGTAGAATAGCTCGTGAATGTTTAAAGTGTTGTGATTAAGTTGAAATTATCCAGTGATAAGTTATTAAAATGGGAGCAATTAGTTACATATTAGGTTTTCATAGAGGAAGTGGAGAGAGAAAGATGAGTCTAGAAAGAACAGTTTTGCTAAGCCTCCTCTTTGTTCAATCTGTGATATCTCTAAACATCATAGACAACACGGATCGGGGCAAACAGTTCAAGTATATTTGGGGTGATGCTCTCTCCGATCCAAAAGCTATTGGTCCTGATGGGAAATCATATCCTTGGTAAGTGTCCTTAAACTTTAAGCTTGGATTAGCTAATACGATGGCCTTTAATGATAGGGAACTAGCCACAAAGATCGCCTCAAAACAACGTAATCCTCGAACCCTCTTTGCTGAAGAATTTGGCGGAGCTGATATCGGCCTAATTAATCCGGAGACGACGAGGCAAATCCTCCTAAAGAGTTTTGAAGCTCAAGAGTTTGGTGGAGGGATTGGGAGTTTCTTTGCCTCATTAAGTCACAGCCATCACCATCATCACGCTCATGACTCAGAGACAAGTAGCCGCCAAGGTCGGACTAGTTTCAACAGGCAGGGTCACGCCTACACCATTAACAGGGGGAATAGTAGGTCAAACAAGAGATCAAGTTATCGCAGTGAGGACGCCCCAAGTCCGGGTGAATCTCAGACGACGTCAACAACAACGGAGACCCCAATGCCTGGAGAAATGGGAATGGGAACGCCAAGCGAAGGAGGTTGCGTCCCATCCCGTCTTTGTCCCTCAACTTATAACACAACAGCTCCTCTTTATGGCATCTCATTAACATCAGGACAGCCCGTAACAATCGTACAAAAATTCCCCGACTTACTCCAACTAAGTTGTTTTCCAAGTTTGCAAGTGAGTACCCTCTCATGTCATAAATATTCATGACTTTTTAGCCTAAATTTAGGTAACTGGATTTTTTATTGCCTAACCTTTTTATCTTTTTTTAGAACATCTGAATGTGACGTCATTCACGGAGAATGCGTCCAGACATACTTGCCCTATTTATTCCTGGTGATCCCATTAGGTCCTGTTACTCTGACTGGTAATTGATTCTTCTATTTTTATTACTTTCTTTCTCTAAACTTTGTTTTTTTAGGACAAGACTACGTTTTGGTCGAGAGTGGATGTGTTTGCCGGCCTAAATATGCAAGTAAGCAGGATGAAGCCCCTTCTCTACCTTTTATCCAGGCTTATAATACAACACGAGAGAGGAAGCGACAAGGCTAGATTTATAATTAAAAATTAGAAAGAAAATGAGTATTCAGTATTGTAACAATGACCAGTGGATTAATGGATTACGTGTCTTTGTTGATGTTGTTTGTTTAAACTTTCTCCTAATAGGAGAGAGATGTAAATAATTAAGTGTTCGATTTCTGTTATGTTCGTTTGTAATTTTATAGTAAATGGGAAATTTTACAAAGTTGTTTCTTTTTGATTACGTCATGAAAGGAAAGTAGAAAATTAGTGGGGAAATAAGAGATTTTTCAAGGCTCTTCCAATTTATGTCATAATAATAGATGCTTTTGCTTTCAATTAGGATTAAAAATTGAACAGAGGGATTAGCACGTAATTTAACTGCCGGAATATTCTTGAACCATTTAATTCTCATTAAATTACAGAGTAAATTCTTTTAAAGTGCTTTTCCCGATTTTCTTAATAATTTGTCCAAATTTGGTTGAAATTGCTTGAATGAGATTATGAAATAGGGTAATTACTCTCCTTTTATTGGAGACTCGTGTCATAACTTTCATTCATTCCTTGACTTTGTGTAAAAAAGTAAGTAGGTACAAGGGCATCAGCACAACCTCTCTTCTGTCGAACATTTAAAAAGCTTTTTATAATTACCTTGCAATTATGAATCATTTTAAAATGGTATCCCATCAAATCCTTGCCATTCGCAAGAAGCCTATCAAACCAATACCTTTAAAGATGGAGAGCTTCACAAATTTCCAGCGTCGTATGTGGCTAACCTTATCAAAATTAGGCGTTTGCCGTTTCTACATCGATATTTCCTCAGGCCAGTATAAGATCAAAGAGGGTACGACGGGCGTCTTCTTATTTTGGCTATTTTGGACAAACAACCTATCAAAATTTACATACCATTTATTAACTTATCACGGGCTTTTGGGGATAAAAGTCGGTTTCCTAGACCAAATGTCGATATGGGACTGGTTTTTGATGTACTGGCACGTTTTCATGGAGTGCTTAGTTTGGTTCTTCAAATACCCCATGTGGGAAAATCTTTACAGGCAGTATGAGCTCCAAGACTCCATTTATAAAAAGCTTGGCAGGCCTGAGCAAGCAGCGAAGAAGATTACAAAGACGGATCGGATCAATTCAGTTATTTACGGGTAATGAAATGGATTGGATAGAGCTTGTCTAAAGAATCTGATGTTTTTCATTGTCTAATTACAGCGGAGTGTGCATTATTGGAACAATCGCTTACGCCATCCAATTCTTCTTTACTCCCAAATACGCTCTGAACACTTACGCAATCGTTCCCGCAGATAATATTTATCTCAGAATAATTTTTTGCCTTCACGAATGTCTTTTTATGTTACACGGCTACACTTATCAAGCTTTCACGATGGTTTTAGCTGAATCTTATGCTGTTAGTTATCAGCATTTGCTTGAAGAGATGAATAAAGCATTAAATTCTCTCCAATTAAATGAGAAGCGAATAAATTTAGACGCGAAAGCCCCCGGAACGGAATATGACATCCGAACTCTCCTCTTAGACTACAAAAAGGTTATGATCTCCAGCCAATTCCATAATAACTGGATTGGATTAGTGATGGGCTTTCCTGAAGGGATAAATTACGGCCAATTTGTCTCCGATGTTTTCATGCTTATTCAACTCCTGAAAGAACCCGAGACAGACTATTTCGGTGTTTTCTTTTACATTATGGATGCTGCGTTTGGAATGGTGATGATTTTTAGAATGTTGATAATTCTCTCAAGGCTTTACCCACAAGGTGAACAGTTCATTCATAATATTAGGATTTTTACTTGCTTAAATATTGGAAAGGATTTTAGGAAAGAGTTGAGCAAAGTGGTTAAGAGTATGAGGGTTGTTTCGGCTAAGTTGACAGGGTATACGGTGAAGCCTGGGAGTGTACCTGTTGGGGTTAATGTCTTGATTAATTGGTATATAGCTGCTGCTATGTATAAAAGGCCGGATGATCCTTCAAGAAGGACTTAATCGAAGATAATTTGTTTTATTCTCAAAGGTCACTTTTTGTTAAGCAATTTTTAAATAAAAATTTTCCCGATTCTTGAAGGTTTTCCACTTTTTCTTTCCCCGTCAATCAAATACCGATTTAATAAATTGCAGTTGTCACTTGCAAGTTTTGCGATAGCTAAAAAAGTAACCTTGAATGAATCGCACGAATTGGAATCATAATTAAGTAGAATGGAATGCTAATGTTTCTTCTCGCTGTGGTCATGCAACTTAACACCAAGTTTTTCAACTTCAACCTTGGATGACTCTCTTGCATAATAATACTTTCCTTATTGACTACTGCGACTACTGACCACTGGCAATCTGAAAAGAACGTCAACATTATTAGGTATAATAGCAATTGACTGGGTTGGCCTGAATAAAAAACAGCTGTTTTTCTCACATTAACAGCATTACACCGTGTTTTGCATGGAATTGCGCTTTAATTTTTTCACGTCACTTTTATTCTCATCAATTGGACTAGAAATTGATAGAAATTGTAAGAATTTGTGAGAATTTGTTCGCATTTTAAGGAGACAATGCAGACGAGCTAGACTAGAATAGTGGGACAGTTAATTTTATATTTTAACCCAAAATGGTTCATGAAGTGGAAGAATGGATAAGTGAAGAGGAGAAGAAATTGGTTAAAGAGGTGGGTATTTTTTTAAATAATTTATGGATGGTTTAAAATAATTGATTTATTAGCTAAAGGACCGTGTCCTGGAAAAATTACCCGAAGAATATTTCACTTCGGGAGAGGACGAGCAAACGGCTTTTTTATTGAGATGGATTCGGGCGAGGAATTGGGTAGTTGAGAATGCGGAGGGGATGCTATTGACTGTAAGAAACTAATTAATTTAGAGAAAAATAGCATCAAATTATGTTTTTGCTAATAGCTCATTATTTTAGGCTCTAGAATGGCGAAAAGAGAACAATATTGATTCAGCTCTAACAACAAAAGTGGATCCATACTTGGCTAAAACGTACAATTGGGAATTTGTCGGTGAAGATTATGAAGGCCATCCCGTATTAACAATGCCATTTTATGAATGGGATTTCCGCAAAGTCTTAAGTAACAACAAGCAAGACGAATTCGAACAATTCATGAGGCACTTTTTGGAATCTCTTTTGAAGGAGATTGAAAAAGCAAATCAGAAGAGGAAACCTGGCTCACCTCCTGTTACACAGTTTTTAGTCGTTTCTGACACAAAAGGCTATCCTTATGGACAAATGCTCAGTTTTAATGGTAAGAAAGGCCAGAATAAAATAGAATTTAATTGAATTTAGATAACTAATTAATTATTTTTTACAGCTATGAAGAAATGGTTTCATATGGCTGTGAGTCTGCTTATTTCAATTCAATATTTTTAATTAAATTAGAGCTAATGAATTTAATGAATTTAATTAATTTGCAGTCAACTTATGAAGCCTACTATCCGGAAATAGTGTTCAAAATATGCTTTATCAATTGTCCCTCTTTCTTCCAACTTTTTATAAATATGTTTAAGCCCTTCCTTGCTCCCCGGACTATGAGCAAAATGACTTGCTACCCAAATTTTTCCGATTGGGAGAAGGAAGCGGAGACTTTGATGGATAGATCAATTCTTACAAAGCAATATGGAGGGACAAAGGATGCCTAAACCACTCCAATAGCTCAATTCAAATAGTTTTCGATTTTTTTAACTCTTTGATCTTAAGAAAGTTGTAGCAATAGAAAATACTCGACTATCCTCTTATTAAATACTAACCGATTAATTAAAAATTATCCTTATCGTGTGAGAGTTTTAAAGCATTCGGCACAAATTGTTTTTGCAAATAATAACCGATAAAACCTGCAAATATCTCACCTTTTCCTTATGTGATCCGATACGATTATTTTGATGGGACACTCTCCTGTTCATTGTACTTTGTATAATTGACGTGATGACATTCAATATTAAAAGACTATCTCTCTCAAGGTCAATTATCAATTATTTCTGAAAGTGCTTTATCATCATTGTAAAACGATAACGTATCCAAACATGACTTGGCATTTGGCAATAGCATTGTTTGGCAATGCCCACGAGCAATTTGTTCAAAACAAAGGTTCAATTCTTATCAGGATACAATGCCCGCTCTGGAGAAAAAATATTTCGATTAAATTATCACTGTATCTTTTAGCAATTGATTAGTTTAGAAGTGAAGTGAGGGTTGATAGTTTAAACTCTCAAAATGGGGCAAATTGATAATGAAGACGAAATCACGGCTCAAGAATCGAGTTTAATTGTAAAGGTATTTGGAAAATAGTATTAAAAAATAAGTTAGAAAATTATCTGAAGATTTTGGTTAAAATTATTTAATTCAAGTTGAGGGAAAGGGTTGAAAATGAATTGCCTGAATCGATTAAGTCGCTGACAAAGGAAGACCAGGATCTCTATCTTGTTCGGTGGATACGGGGTAAATATTCCATGTATTAAATAATTAATCTATGAACTACTCGTACGTATAAAATGTAATTTAAATTCTAGCTCGCGATAACCATCTCGATAATGCGACAAAAATGCTACGCACTGTAAAAAAATTTGCTCAAAAATTATCTATTTTGTTAAAATATTAAATTCTAGCTAATTCTATTTTTATAGTCGCTCGAATGGAGAAAAGAAATGAATGCTGACTGTAAAAAATTTGCTCAAAAATTATCTATTTTGTTAAAATATTAAATTCTAGCTAATTCTATTTTTATAGTCGCTCGAATGGAGAAAAGAAATGAATGCTGACCACGCAGCCAAACTCGTTATGCATCCATTCTTCATTGAAAATTATCCGTATAAAATTGTCGGAGCTAATAAAAAGGGGCATCCTGGTAAGAGATGAAATCAATTAGTTAAAAATTTATCTACTAATTAATTTTCTAGTCATTACATGTCCTCTCGCCGAATGGGACTTCAGAAAAATCCTGAATGATCCCGAACGCCTCGAAGAATTCGACACTTTTGTCACCTACTATTTCGAAATTATTTGCCAAGCTGTTCGAAAAGAGCATTTGAGAAGGAGTGAAACAGGCCACAAGCAAGTTACCCAATTCATGTTCGTCCTAGACGTTAAAAATTATCCTTATGGACAGATATTAAGCTTCGGAGCTATGAAAAAGATCCTTCGCTTCGCTGTAAGTCAATTAATTATTTAAGTAAAGCAATCCATTTTTTTTCAATCATTTTAAACTCTTTTAGTCCGCCTACGAAGCCCACTACCCTGAGATATTGTACAAAGCCATCTTTATAAATTGTCCTTCCTACTTCAGCCTCTTTATTAAAATGCTTAAACCCGTCATCGCCCCAAAAACGTTGGGAAAGCTCACTTGCTATTCAAAACTCGAGGATTGGCAAGAAATAATGGAGGAAATACTCGATCCTGATATTTTACCCGAAAGATACGGTGGAACTGCGAAGAGTTTGGAGTAATCCATTTAAAACTAAGCCAAAATAAAGTTCTAAAAATAATCTCTTCTCTTCAATTTCAAATCACATTTTATTTGGGAACAAGCAACAGACAAACCGACCCATTTTTTTTTACCTTTTTACGTCAAAAGCAAATTTGTTAAAGGCAAATTAAGATTTTAAGGACATTGTCCAGAGAGACACGTGCCCGTAAAAATTGTATAAAATGCAACATAACTTCATCTATAAAAAACCTTAAATTATTTTACGTAACAAATGTGATGACGTGGGCCAAACTGGACATAATAGTTCCCAAACCATGTAATTATCATCATATCAAAGCAACAACTTTTTTCATATAATTTCTCGCTTTGTTGCCTTTTTGGCTGGAAATGGGAAGGAAGACGAGCGATAAAGTTGTGAGAAAATTTCAAAAGTGTACAGAAGACTGTCTTGGCTTATAGCACTGTTTACAATTTACAATNCGTAACAAATGTGATGACGTGGGCCAAACTGGACATAATAGTTCCCAAACCATGTAATTATCATCATATCAAAGCAACAACTTTTTTCATATAATTTCTCGCTTTGTTGCCTTTTTGGCTGGAAATGGGAAGGAAGACGAGCGATAAAGTTGTGAGAAAATTTCAAAAGTGTACAGAAGACTGTCTTGGCTTATAGCACTGTTTACAATTTACAATTTGGCTGATAAAAAATAATTTATGATTATGACGCAGGCAAAGCCTAATAATGGATTTAAAAATCACGTAGACCATCTAATTTCTTCCATGATTTTCAATTAATTCTTGTAATAAAAATGGTTAAAAATAGCATCATAAATAGCCCAAGTAATTCTCAAGTAATTCAGGAAATTCTACCAAGTTTCTCAATCCATCCAAATTGTTAGCAAATTCACAATAATAAATCGAATGGGAAAATTTTCCTCAACCAAACACGTGCAATTCACATCCATTCTCACACAGAAAATTTTACGCTGTAACTTTACAGTTATCGAATAAAATGTTTTAAAAGATAAATCGTTCCGGTACAAGTGCTACCGTATTAAAAATATCTTCCTCTATCCCAAAATAATGTTCTTGATAAGAGTTATAAAATCTCCTTCCACACATTTCATTTATCATTCTCCAGAAAAAATTCACAATGGAAGTTGGAAGTGCATGACCATGAGAAAAACTCATCTAGTTCCCCATTCAACTCATCCAGCCTCTTTTAATCATCATCCCAAGCTAGGTGGAAGACTGACCTTGTCTATTTCCAGACTTGTAATTAACTACGACTTAATTTTTTAAATTCACGGATTATTGACTGAAAAAATTACGCATCCTCGTTTACAGTTGAATGCTTCTGAACAAAATTGCATTGAACCTGACACGAATAATAAGAAGCAGGTGCTCTGTCTGGAATTAGTTAAATGATAAGCTCTTGATTCTCAAGAGGAAATCCCGCACTAGATTGTTGAGTCAGAACATAAATAAGGTAATTGTTACATTAGTAAGGTATTTTGCATTAATTGTTGTGGAGTGAATGCATGCAAGCAAATCATCAACTCATCCTTCATCCACCTACGCAGTGATGAATGGGATTCTTCACGCATTTAACTATCAACATGTGAAATATGAGATTCCAGTCTTGCAACTTGTAATGCCCAATTAAAGCTAACTCTTTCATTAAAATATAATCATCACCACCAACCTTCCATGGAAGAGGCTGCTGCTGATTCTCTATTTTTAAATAAAATAATTAAATGTTTTCCGCATTAAAAAAAGTTGAAAAATAAATGATGGGGAAGGACATTCAAAAAATAATTAACGAACATTAACAAAGTTAGCAAACGTTTTGTTTAATTATCAACTTCGCCCAAAATTATGGCATTGAAAATGTCTCCGAAAGAATTTCAATGACAAAAACAGAATTTTAAAGGTTAAGTTCATAATCTTAAGAAAGGCCTTGTTTTTAATTTTAAATTTAGAAACGACTGAAAGATGACGTATTATTATCGTTGTTGAAACGGATGACGTATTTGTGGGCTTGTACTGCGCTTATCTGCAATTTCCATAAGCTTAAGCTGCTTCCCTTCTACACAACTTATCTTCCCATCAACATGGATCGCTGCTTTCAAGCATGGAATATTTCAGTGAAAAATGTGTGCAGAATCGCGATGAACAAGCTTATGAGAAAAAAATTAGCACATTCTCATTGTTTAAACCGATGCTCGTAATTAACGGACTCATGTGCATATTCTCTAACAACCTTGCTGGGTATAAATAAACCCCAGCTTGTTCTCGAATCTCTTAATCGTTTACCTTTGTTTTAACCAAAAGCATCTGCAAAAATCTTCTCATCGTCCGGTTTAAAAAACCATCACATTTCATCATGAAATTCATCGTAAGTTTTTCTGTGATCATTTGTTAAGAATCTGTTATTAATTTCTGGATAAAATCTCAGGTTGTTCTCGCTCTTTTCGCCCTCGTGGCTATTACCTTCGCCGCCCCTGCAGAACCCGAAAGGAAAGAAGCCGCGCCTGCAGCAGAAGGCAAGGATTTGGACACTGCCAATTCATATGGATATGGATTCTACCCCGGATATTATGGTTATGGCGGTTATGGGCTTGGATATGGAGGGTATCCTTATTACGGAGTCGGCGGATATTATCCTTATGGAGGATATGGCCTTTATTATTAGATAAATCTACTTTAAACCTTTAAAAAGAGACTTATTTTTTACACCGACTTCTGAAAAGTATTATAAACGGACCATTTTTAATTTTTCCTGTACGAATTTTTATACCGAATGTATTCAACTGTCTTTAATAAATACTTTCAGACTCTCATAATTTATAAAAGAGGATCATTTTATAAAATTATTCAATAAAATTAATGCATAATTCGTCCAAAGCTCAAAAATCCAAGCGAGACATCGCCCTCAGCACCAATCCTTAGCCCTTTTATTCTAGTCTCATCCCCCACTTGGTTGGTATCGAGGAGGAAGCATCTAAAAAATTAAAATTAATACTTTAGCTCAGGCAAAATTAAAATTAAATTATTTAGCTTACGAAACTCTCCACCCATTTATCTCCTTCTCATCAAAATTATTCTTTTGGAAGAAAAATTCCATATCCAACCCATTCTCGGGGAGGAACTCCTTAAGCTTCAGTCTAATCGCGCCCTTTCCCCTGACTGAAATAGCTAGCGCGTCTAAACTTCCGAGCAAAACCTTCTTTGAAGAATTCCCTCCCAACTCCAAATAAACTTGGGGCTGATGGTTTACAGAGACCGACTTCCAGATAAGGATTAAAGCTACCGTCAGCCTTCCAGACTCTACTGGAATATCCATTGGAATCCAGACAGGACAGAACCCCATTGGATTACAGTAATCCTGCCTTTCCTTCGAATTCAATATTTTTATCGAGCCTCCGCCATAAAAACCCTCTTCCAAATCATAAAACACTTTCGATTCCGAGCAAACCAAATCACTTGAAGGTTCAATCTCTCTGATCTCTTTTGGTTTCAAGTCTTTAATTATCTTTTGCCAAGAAGCTTGTCCTTCTTTGCAGTCGAATTCAAGACAATTCCTCGAAGAGAAAGCTACTGGTTGGAAGCTCAGTTTGGAAAGATCAAACCAAGACGAGGAAGACACTTCTTTTCCGTGCAGAAATCTCTTTTTGCCGTACCCTCTTGAAAAGTCCGTAGCCAAATAAATAATCGGGCTGCCATCTTCCACCCCAACTCCTCCAGTGACATAACGATAATGAAAGTTTGGCATGCATTTCGTCCACAATTCGTC
>JAHZMU010002170.1:0-10082 GCA_027743725.1 Rambutsinella grinnellia | reverse complement strand
TGGTGATACGCGAGTAATTATGAACGCTATTGTGTCATATTTCACGCAGAGTCAAGAAAGTAGGAGCAGGTGAAGTCTGAAGTGATGATGAGCTCAACGGTGGAAGTTGGAAGAGACCTGCACAATACCAGCTTTGTTCGCCATTAGGACAAAGCTAGAGTTAAACAGTTAATTTTATTCAGGAAGTAGTGCCCTAGTGCTTAGTTAAAAGGGAGGAGACTACTTTTCTTTGGAGAAATTAGATTAAAACTATTATTTTCCAGAAGGGGCACAGTGAGATTATCACTTTGCTAATTTTAATTAGTGAAGAGTGAGTAATTTTAAGAATAAATCAAAATGGATGACGATGACTCATCCTCCTCCTTCTTGACGACCTGCTGGGGTTGGACGAAGCCTTATGCGTCCTACATTGGTTCTGTGCTTTATCTGATAGCGTTAGCGCTTATCTTTATCGCTTACGTCTCCCCAAATTGGTTGGGGCTTAATGCTTCGAAAGCACCTCCAGATAATACCTTCTTAAGTATGGGTCTGTGGATGACTTGCTATTCGAATGTAAAGAATCCTTATTACGACACTGCTTGGACTTTTGGGTAGGTGAAAGTTTAAATGAAGTAGAATGATTTTTTTATAAACTTATTTTTTTTAAAGCTATGAAGGATGCAGATGGATTTACTATCCGATTTTGGCATCATTCTCGAGCGTTAAAGATTATATCATTCCTGGATTTGTGGTTCCTGTTCAAATCGCTTTTTCTTTAACGTTCCTCCTTTGTATCATCCTCTTCTTTGTCGTCATCACTTATCTCGTCCGCTACAGCCGAGGAAATCGGTCGGGGAAAGTGCCCTATTTGGTTGTGGTTGGAATGCTTCTTCACACTGCTGGTGAGAATAAAGAGGAGACTTTAAATAAGAAAAAACTCTTATTATTTTTATTTTTCAGGCATTCTTGGAATCGTCTCCGTCATCACCTTTGGCGGCTTAGCGAAAAGCCGTTATTGGGCTTATGAATGGCAATTTCATAAGCTTTCGTGGGCCTTTGGATTAGCAACTGCTGGTTCTGTTCTGCTCCATCTAGCTGGAATCTGCTTTTTGGTCGAGGCCTGTTGCCAATTCAAACGTCGCAGGAGTATGGACGGACGCTACAACCTTTCCACGATTAGCAATCCCAACATGGGCGTAAAGAAAGCATGACAATCAGCCCTCGAGGCATGAGTCACCCTCCACCACTTCCACCATTAAGGTTTCTCGCCAGACAACCCCATCCCCTGGCGTAGGTGGAGGAGCTCCTACCGAGTCTCCTTCAGCACTTGACTCTGCCTCGCGCCTCGTACTTAACCCGATCAACAAGATTTCATCACTTTTCAAGGATAAATTTAAGAGCTTTGAAAGAAATGGCAGCTTCCGACGGGGCTATTCTGATGATGTTGATAAAGATATTGGATATACTCCTGAAAGACCGGAGGAACTGGAAGGAAGCCCTTATGGGAGGAGGAAGCCTTTATTACAAAACCAGTATGGGGGAAAGGAGCCTGTAAGTTATCAACAAACACGTCCTCCATCACCACCGGAGCCTCCACCAAATATGGAGACGGATGAAGTTTTTCCTGCAAAAGCTCCTGTTGCTCCATCAACTAGTAGATCTTCCCAAAAGGAGATTACCCAACAGGCTCTTAATACAATCTTAAATTCAGTGGCAGGAAAGCAAGGCCTAAAACCGGAAGGCTCGCCTCAAAGGGATAGCGGAAGGGAAAGTGGGGAGCCAAGATATAGCTTTAGCTCTGCCAGTTCAAATGATGAACTTCTCCCACCTCCGCCTTTGCCATCGACATCTCCACCTCCTGCGAAACAGCCGGAGAAACAGTTAATGACTTCAACTTTGTTTGATCGCTTCTCCAGCAAAGTTGCACAAGTTAAGGGGAAAGGAGAAAAGCCTAAAACGCCTTCACCATCAGCTTATGCCACGCCTACTTCAACAAATCAATCACCAACGCATATCACTCCACAAGATATGTCTATGAATACTTATGGATTGCCCCTCCCATCTTCATATGATTATCGGGCATATCAGCAGCAATATTACCAGCAGAAGATGCACTCTCCGGAGCCCCCATCTCATCCTTTTAGTCCGGCAGATACACCAACGCCAACAAAGATGAAATCAAAGTTGACAAGCGATGGGCAACAGAGCCAAAGTACATCAGCTTCGACAAGCGAGAAGAGTGAAAGCCCTCCAACATTTAAGACAAAGACAAAAGGAGAGTTAAGAAGCATCGAGATTTCAGGCCCGGTATTGGTCTCATCATCGAACCAAACGGTGACTGAGCAGTTAAGACAAGTGGAGAGTGGCTTGCCTCCAGCCCCGCCAAGGAAGGGAAGGGGTCAACAGCAGCAGCCTCTATCAGCAAAAAGTTTGGAGAAGCAGATTTCGTATGAATATGCAACTCCAACTCCAAGCGCGCCTCCAATTCAGCAAACAAGTTGGGGAGGTGAGGTCCCTACCTCTTCCGGTGAATATCCAGGTCATGCTCAACGCTCTGGTAAAACAATGCACTTACTCCACGAGACTAGTGAAGGGGCGCAGAGAACAATTGAAGAGATTTTGACCCAAGAAATCGATGACGACGGTGAAGGAAGAAGGACACCTGGACCAGACGGGGTTGGAAAGAGAAAGCCATTTTCTCCCGCGGCTGCTGTAGCCGAGATCTTGGCGAACAGACAACCGCTTTCAGTACGAATTAAGATTCAAAAGCACAAAACAGAGACGTCTTACAAAAAGTCACAGTCTTTCGGGCAAGAAGAGAAAAAGGGGGATGGGGGAGGTGGAGGGCAGCAGAAAAATGTGACGCCATTTTCAGAGTCGTCGCTGTAAATTAAAGAATTTATTATCCGCTTTCAGTACGAATTAAGATTCAAAAGCACAAAACAGAGACGTCTTACAAAAAGTCACAGTCTTTCGGAAAAGACGAGAAAAAGGGGGATGGGGGAGGTGGAGGGCAGCAGAAGAACGTGACGCCCTTTTCAGAGTCGTCGCTGTAAATTTAAGAATTTAAGAGAATTTATTAGAGTTAGATGTAGCATTACTTGTTTTTAATTTTACATCTATGCCAAATTAGAGTAAGTCTAATTAATTTTCACTGCCGAGGACGCTGATGCTTAGATTTTATAAATTAAGTATTTCTTCATTGCTTCATTTCAGATTAAGTCTCCACTTAATTATCGTTTTTATTAACGTTCTACTAAACTATCAACATTATTGATTTATCTAATATGTTGCTTAAATTCTAAATAAATTCTTAATCAATCCATTCAATATAATCACTGTAAACCGAATTCGTCTCCATCCATTTCAGAATCATCGTGTTTCTATCCAAAAATTTCTGCAGATCCGGGCGAGGACAGGGAAAGTCTTTGTCTTGACCGTTCATTTTCCACTGATGGCATCCTCCCCGGTTGAAATTATAATCATCATGAATCACATCGAAATCCACTCTCTCCCTTGTCATTTTCAACCGAATTGTCTTGAGCTTTGGCAGGATCTCCCAGATATTGCTGGAATACATCAGTCCAGTTTGAATATGATCCCGGATCTTAATCACAGTTTCCCCTGCAGGGTCCACAACGTACGGCTCAGGCTCTGTGCACATAACCAAATGCTTCAGGTTTGGAAAGCAAAGGAGAAAACTGTAGTCCATGTCGAAGGAGAAGAATAGCTTGAGAAATTCGAGAGATTCAATCGAGTCTTTGGAGGGGTCGAGGGTTCCTCCTTTAATTTTACTGTAATACTCGCTCTGGCTCAAAGCAAATACTTTAAGCTTCGGAAACCTCTTGAGCCAAGGGAAGAATTCCTCCACAGTAAAATAATGGCATTGTCCTTCACGATACTTTTCCAAATTCAGTTCGAGTTTTGCCAAAAGTGGAGAATCAATTGACATTAAAAGGTTGTCGAGCCTCTCCTTAGATTTGATCCCGGTAACTTTAAGCTGAACCAAGTTAGGAAACAAAGTGGCGAACTCATCTTCCCAAAACTGGAGCTGCAATTGGAGGTCTTTAAGTTGATGGGAGTAGCGGGTCAAAGTGGCTCTAGCTAATAGGGGTGGGATACGCTCGCACAACTCGTTCAAAGCAAGACTCTCCAAGTGGGGAAGGTCAGGGAAGGGCATGTCAGTAAATTCCCTTAGTTCTGCAGCCCCGAAGTACATATTCAGCTCTAAATAAATCCCAAAAGACTTGAGATTAGGCATAAGCTCTAAGCATTCAAGGAAGGATGCCCAGAAGATGAAGGGATAGTTGAACTCTGCTCTGGGATGAAACTCAACGTGCCAAATGTGATGGCCAACCTGTCGAATAAGATCTAGAATTTCCTCCCAATATTTAACCACGTTATCTTTCTTCTCTATGAAACAACAAGAGCAGCCACCAGCCCTTCTGTACATCGTTAAAGTTAATGCTCTTCCTGGAAATGGATTAGTTTCTGGGGGCTGATCCTCCATCCATTTAGCAATTTTCTGGGCCTGCTCGAATTCATAGATTTTGACAAGTCGGATGGACTTTGAGAAGCCAATTTTCTTATTAAGTCCGTAGCTTTCTCTATCAACTTGGCATGAAACAGTCTCTGCAATAATTTCTCGGTCGATATCCTCTGGTTGCGGTTGGAAAGGAGAGTCCTTATCTTGAGTCTCAAGGAAGTTATCAACTGACTTAGCCCATCGCTTATAGACACTGCGACAATTGACGAGATCATTCTTGCTTATCCACTTATCCCATTTTATCAAGAAGGGGGCAATCTGGAGTGAGTAAAGAAATGTCTCATTTTTCATTTCATATATGGAATTGGTAATTGTACCTTGCCAAACGCCCAAAGTGGCTTTTCATAATAAAAGACGTCATGAAGGATTGGAAAAGCTTCGAGTACATTAAGAATGTCTTGGGAGTCATCAAGCTTATCAAATAGCTTTTCCCAAATCTAAATTAAATTATAAGGCTTATATATGATCTTTTATCTAAATCATTCATAGACTATTTCCAGCTAACCTCTCTTGGGAACAAGCGTAATGGATTGAAGTCGTCCATTTCCATTAAGAAAAAATGACTTGAGAAGGTTATCAATTTCTGTATTTTTTCGCTTTCGTCTAAAATTCAACGCTAGTTTGCATGAAGAAAATGATATCAAAGAAACAATGTACGAATGAAGTAGCGCCGATCAATAAATGGTCTGCTTTCACTTCCACGCCAACGCCTACTAACTATTACTTACGATTAGCTAATGATGAATGATTACAACGTGATTACAGATTGAAACCATGTAGAATAAAATTCAATGAACGAATACTGTCAAATATTTAAAAGTTTTATTCAACAACGATCAATTGCTTAAGCAAGATTTGTGAAAAACAAACAATTCATTCAAATAAAAAGTTCACCTAACTTCCGCTTTTAATTTTAGACTATTACTAATTAACCCAGTTAAAAAAAGTCAGTTTAACTTAATTCTCTTTTCCTTTGGCTCAGTAGTAGGCTCCTTCTTTGTCTTCCCCGCAAAGGAGTTGAAAATTTCCTTGTAGATCTCTGGATTCTCCTTGCCAAATTCATCATGAAAGCCCGGTTCTTTTACAATCTTTGCAGAGTTCCTAAAAATTAACGGATGCATTTAGTTAATTTGAATTGATATAGTCTATTGTTGTAAATCATGTTTTTTATCCCAATTGAAACTTACTTCGTAATAAACTCCAAAGCTTCTGCCCTCAAATACTGGGCTGAATAGATATCAGCCAAAACCAGGAAGCTCGGAGCATTCTTAACCGTCAACTTGTTACAAATCGTCTTCTCGCACAAAGTCCTTAGCTCATCCACTCCATACTTATTAGCTGCGGACAAGACCTCCTCTACGATTCCTTCCAAGTCCTTGACCTCTCCAGAGTAGATAAACTCCAACAATCCTTTCATCTCAGCAACGCCCAAATCCTTAATTTCCACCCGACCATCCTGCTTCACCAAAGTTACATCCGCAAACTTTCCAGAGTCAAACATTCGATCCAAGGCTACTTCAGGTATTCGGATCTTCCTTCCCATTTCAACATCGCAAAAGATGGTAAGCTTTCCATCCCTGAAGAAAGTGTGATTGAGGTGCACATATTCTCCTAAGAATGAGGGATAACCCCAGACATCCGTACCAGAAAATATTTGACACTGCTTTACATTCGCTTCCCCTCCGTCCTTCGTAATGACGCCAACCTTGAATTTGATGTCGACGTTGGTCGGGTTTTCGGGGGAAGGTACGAGGCTAAGAAGATACTGGATATCATCTTCGTCCGCGTCAAGTCTTCTAGATAGAAAAAAATATTTGAATGATTATACCAAGTTCTTCAACTCCAATTGAATTCAAACCAATTTAACTTTTAAAACTTTTAACTTTTAAAATCTCAAATCTTAAATTAACTTACTGCAAAGCCAAAGACCAAGAAGACTTTGTATTATCCATACCAATACTGAAACTATCCGATTTGATTTGACTATTCACTATAAAACCATCGTCCATATTGTCTTCATCAAATTTATCCCATCTGATGTCCCACTCGAACCTTTTGACTTCTTCTGTTGGAGCACTTGCAGTCTTCTTATCTCCACTCATTGTCTTTTCTTGGAGGAAACGGACTCAACTTTTATAAAAGCAAATTCCACTAATTACCAATTACAAACTCAACAATCGCATCCGATCCAACAAGGAATCCTGGACATCTGTACAGAAAAACGAAATGAAAACAATTTTTGTGGTTGTCTTGCTCATCTCCAAAAAAAAGTTTAGACGGGATTGAAATGGAACAAAACGTTCTCTCCGTTCATATTGCAAAGAAAGTTGCTTTAAGAAACGTTTTTGTCTCTTTTCTAAACAAAGGTCAACGTTTCATTTGTCATTCCGCGCATCAAACCCACCTTGATCTAGCCCACCCACGCTGCTCCTTATCGAATTATTCACGACTATCCGTTTATACGTGATCGACTTTCTCACGGTCAATTTTCACGAGGTGAAAACTCTTACTTTTTACAAAGGACATTGCCACATCGCATGGTGTCCTTGGATGATAAGCGTTATGGCACCTTCACCCAAATCAAAATATGAAAAATATGAACCTTTCTAAAAAAATTCACAGAACAAATGCGAGAGACTTGAAGGATGAGATGGTTCAAAGTAAGTCTGATTTAATTAATCTAATCCCACCCAAATGGTTGCCACACCCGGATTTGCAATAATCAATCAGTTTACGATAGCTAATATGAATCTTTCTTAAATTTCTCTCAAAATCGTGCCTATAATTATCTCCTGACTTGAATTTCTATTGTCATGAATGACGCTCTGATTTATAATCTTTGTGAGGTCATGACTAAACTGTCCCGTTTGCAGTCACATTTTCACATCCCATTTCGATTATTCATTTATGATCAAAACAAATTATATATTAGAGAATAATCGCGATTGGTTTCAGGAACGCGTTTCAAATTGCGCGTTAATGAGAGCAATTATAAGAGAGAAAAGTGAACAAAACGATTCTGAAAGAAATTAGAGCTGCGTTCGCTCGTCTTAGATGAAGCGTGTCTGGTAAAACAAGAACCTGATTAGAAACTCGAGCAAAGAGAATGAGAAATTCGATGATTGTTAGTTCCCAGTGATGATCACGACGAGAAAATCGAGCCGCAAGGCAAACGTCCATCAGGTCATCTTTTGTTTGTGGTTAAATGCTGTTAATTTTTGCAATGTCATTTGAAATCGAGAGAACTCCCACATTGATCAAAGAGGAGCTCACAAAGCTCACGAATCATCAAAGACAATTTTCTTCAGGGCAAAAAACATTTTAGACATAATTGGGTCGATTCAATTTTTGCAAAAGCCTTTCATTCGTCCGTCTTTTCTGAGATTGGTTGTTCTAATTATTAAAATAATTTAAGTGTCAATTTGACCAGAGAGATGGCTATGTTGGGATTGTTGGATTAATTGAATTTCTGGGCGAAGTTCAAGTTCACTTTGACACAAAAACGTAGCCTTCGGATGCCACAATTGAAATGATTCTAAATAAGTTATGAGTTGGAGGAAAAGAGGTTGACAAAAGGATGCAATCCAAAAATCGATTTCCGTGTAAAGGCCACACTGGGTTTAGATTATTGATTTTATTAATCTAATGTTTAATACTTTCTGTGATGCCTTGAATTAATTAATTTGCTAATTGAAAATAGAATTTATAAGACTCTTTGATTTTTTATGGACTAACAATATATTTAGAGCAGCTTTCCTTCACCTTCGGAAGTGCCAACGCGTCCTCGTACGAAGGCGCTATTAGAACAAAACTAATTAGTTCCTTGAAAATTAATGAAATTCAATTTGGTCTTACGCGGATCACCCTCATACTCATCCCTGTTGATTGGGCAAACATTCCAAAACCTAAGTTGATTTGGAGTTGTGCCACCCTCCTCATTATCTTCATAATTAGGCAGGGTAACACTCGAGGAATTAAGTATTGTCTGAGCTCGTATCCCTCAGGCGGCAACTAGTGAACCTTGATGGAGGCGGGGGTGTTGCCGGAGTACCGATGGAGATTGGAACTCTGCCTTCGAGTACGGAGTAAAAGCAGGTTTTGCCGAATAACCCCGTCTTAATTTTTAGCTGAAGAACGAAAAATAATTAATTTTTTCCTAATTAGTCAAAGAATATTACTAACCAGCAAATTGTAACGGGGTTGAACAATCCTGCAAACTCCTAAATTAGTTGGTGGGAGGTCCTTTGGAATTACAATTATTCCTGGAAAGTTGAGAGATTCTCGGGGAGAAACGGAAGGGCATTTGAGCTTGAAGCATTTTCGAATTTCTTGGCGAGTTGCGGCTTGAGCACAGTATGTCGTTATCTATTAAAGATGC
Source organism: Rambutsinella grinnellia (assembly GCA_027743725.1). Classification (NCBI taxonomy): domain Eukaryota; kingdom Metazoa; phylum Arthropoda; class Collembola; order Entomobryomorpha; family Entomobryidae; genus Rambutsinella; species Rambutsinella grinnellia. Next base: position 1,179 of record JAHZMU010002170.1, on the reverse strand, counting down.
GCATGTTTTTATTTATTCTAATTAAAATACTTTTCACATACCTGCATCAAATAAATACGAATCTTCTTCAGCATCAACCTCGTCTCATTTTCCAATTCTAGTTTAAAATGCAGCTCTTCTCCTGGGACAAAGCCCCTCTTAGGAATTAACAAATTAGTCTTAACCTTTCCCCACCCACACCAAACCTTCTTTGCCAAAGTGAAATATCCAGGTTGAGAAGAGACAGGATACCAGTGAAGGTTATACGAACCCTGAACATTTATATCTTTTTGAATAGGTTTAGTCAATTTCCAAGCTCGTCTATAGATAACTTGCGCGGTGTAAGAGACCCCACCATGTTTACTAGCAAAGGCTGAAGGGAGATTTGGCGGAAGTTGGTATATAAAAGGGAGTTCAGTAATGCCCGGCTCGACCGTTCTTGTCGCGGTGAAATTGCCTTCAATCAAAAATATTTAGAAACTTATTACAATTTAAAAAATCTATTTTACCTGGCTGAAGAAGCAGAAAGCTTTGATTAAAATAAGTCTCAATCTCCCATTTCGAAACCAGATACTGTTGCAACCCATTCTTTGAGCTTTTCCCTTCTTTCCATTGCGTCCAAGCTTTCCCCACAAATATAATAGTTAAGTCTTCACTCAATTGCTTTCTCCTCTCCGAGCTATTAATTACGATAACCTTTCCTGTTAACAAGTCTCCTCCTTTGTAGGGACCATGGCCCCTATCAAACTCAATTTGAATTGGCATTTATCCTCTTAAATCATTTTGCAAGTGAACACCAACCAAGCCAATAATGATATGAGACTCTCTAGGAAAGAGACAAATATCACCTTTCCAATTCAATAACACCTGCATTCTAGTTCATGACCAATGGTCAATAGGAATTTCAAGGAGAGAACCTTTCTCTCCACCGGCATTTCATGAGAGCTGCAGTACTTATGCTTATGATAAATATTTTATCCCGTAATCAATCACAAATCGATAGACATTTCTTGACAAGAAAATTCCCAGATAGATTCCAGTTACACATAAGAGCTGGTAAAACTGGTGTAATTTATCGATTACATTTTACTTCCTAGACGCTATAGCGCTTTCTTATACTTTCTATAGACCTAAGCAAAAACCTTGACAGAGGAATTCCAGAAATTCTTACATAGTAAAGGTAAATGTCAATAATTCCAT
>JAHZMU010002169.1:0-10929 GCA_027743725.1 Rambutsinella grinnellia | reverse complement strand
GGAAAGGTAGACACTTTCTCTACTAAACTTGATTGGCGTGTGATGATGGTGACGATGAAAAGGTGGATTGGCGCTAGAGGCAGTAATAATGAGATATAAAATGTTGGCGATGATACTTCTTAAGCTTAACTAAAAAAACTGGTTGGGGCCTTGCCACAAGGCCAGGCCATTTTCAATTAGACGGTAGAGAAGTCGTGAATAAGGAAGGTCGTTAAAAGTGAGGGGGACATCCGGTTCGATAATTATTTTAGGGAACGACAGCAAAATGAGAATGTATAGGAAATGGGGGACATTAAAAGTTATAAAGGACCAGTGTGAGTTGCACACGTGTCGGCCGATTTCATGGAGAAAGTTATCAGCATATTTTCTCTCTTTACTCTGATGGGCTTAGCGGGTGCGATGAACTTGGCCTTTGTTTGCATTTTATAACATTGAAAATGTTTCTAGCTCCTTTTGAGTCACAGCAAATTTTAAAATGGACTTATATTTTCAACTTTCATTTCCTATTCTCATGTGCGGTTGTACAGGAAGAAAAAGTAAACAGAGTGGGGGAGAGAATAAAACTATTTGGGAAGTTTCCCCTTTTCCAGAGTATTTTCATATAATATGGAGCCCACTCCAATCAAAAATCGGATGAGTCAAAATCAAAGTTTAGTATTGGACTGGGAATTACACTTACAGTTAAAGTGGAAAGTTTCTAGATTGAGTAGGAAAAAAATGGAAAAGTGCATTCCTATTTTGTCAGAAGAGTGCATTTTTTATAGACTTGGTCATATTAAAAAGGATGAAAAGGGAAAGGAGCAGTGTCAGCAATAGACTTTAGGGAGAGGAACAAAAACTGCTTATTTTTCCATCTTTTGATGGCGATAGACCTCCTTATCTTGACAATGGGGAGAAAGTGAAAAAAATATCAATTTTCTCTACAATAACAGTTTTGAGAAGGAACCGTATTTTTTAAAAGAAGAATGCAGGTGTACTGCATTATACCCGTCATGTACCACACATTTATCATGATCATAAAAAACATTATCACAGTCATGCTCCTTCTGTCGCAAATGCCTGCTCGTCAGCAGAGAAAAGGAAGAAAAAAGTTTGCTTTTGTGTAAGTGAAAAAATAGGAAAAATGTTATGGCTCTTATTTCTGTTTTTTTTCTGTTGTCAAAAAGTTAGTCAAGAAAAAGGGAACAGACCGGCAGATAAAGTTGCACTTTCGCAGACTCCACACCTTTTCCATTAGGATATAATGACTAGTTTGGAAAGAAGATGTGGCAATATTTTTACCTTTTCTTGTAAGGAAACTAGCAATGTCACCATCATTATGTGAGGAAAGCGCTTATCTCGCTGGAAAAGAGAAATAAATGGATACATGATAGAAATCATGTAGTAAGGGGAAAAGTGTAACATGAAAGGTTGTTGTTTGGTGTCACTACGACATGGCGGAATAAGTGCGTGTCGCAATTATTGTTATTGTTTAGGTTATGATATGGAAGCGAAAAGTTTTTGGAGAAAGGTGTAATGCGATGATGGAATGAGTAAAGGAGCTGAAGCCAATGCCCAAAAAGCTAGAGAAAAACGAGAAGTTTAAGAGAAAAGAGTTGTTTAGCCTAACGGGTCATTTTATCTAGAGAGATGTCAATGAAACGGAAACTATTAGAGTGTAATGATAGCGAACGTGTAAACGGATACTTATTTGTGTTTATGCTAGGAAAGTTTTACTGGTCAGGGGAAACGGACACAGGTATGGTGGAAGATTGTGAAGATGTATCCATTAGAGAGAAAATGTGATGGAGATGGTGATCAGAGATAATGTAGCTATTTCAGGAATGGATCGAGTGGAAGGATGTTATGATGATGTTTTAAGATAGGCTTATGAGAAGGCTTTGTTTTCACGTCATATACTCATGTCCTCATTACCTTTGTCCTTTTTATGGTTATTTCACCCATCCTTTTCTATTTGACTTACTTTTATGGGTCTTGCAATGAGATTAATTATTCTTAAGCTACTAGTACAGTCTTGTGATAAAATATTTATGGTGAAAGTATAAGGTTTTTACTAGTAAGTTCTTCAATTTTGTTTATCTCTATGCAATTATTTTTTTCTGCTGCTCTTCTATATATGCTCCTGTCTGGTCAACACTTTAAAAACGCCAACAAAATTCAAACTGGTTAAAATATTTATAGATGTGGGACTAAATCGTATTTGTAAGTCTTTTCGAAAATTTAATTAGAATTGAGTTGAACTATTTCTCTTTTTGAGTGGTATTGTAGAATAGTTACCTGCTTTAAATCTTCTTTAGTTGGTTACTTCCGGTTCCAGTTTTTACATTTTTGCGAGTCAATTAATTTTCTGATATTTTTACACTCGCATTTAATTATCTTTTAAAGTTCTTAGAGTAGAAAACCCCCTTTGGTTTTCATTTGCGTGAGTTGACTATTGAAGAGTGGTAAAATAGCTGATGGCTTTTTATAATTCCGTGAAACTAATTAATTTTCTTAATGTTTTTCAGGCGTTCTGTACGTGAACTCTCCATTGGACTTTGAAAGTCAAACTACCTACAGGCTCACAATCAGGGCAACGGACTTGGTCACCTCATCTGGTTCTAATACGCATGTCCTTATTCGTCTCAAAGATAGCAATGACTGCAGGTTTGTAATTTTTATTAAAAAAATAGTTGTAGTAAAATGTGTACATTTCTGGAAAGCGTTGGGAATGTGTCATGATATCTAAATCCCTTCTTTTGAAATGGGATAGGCAGTGTGCAATAAGCACTAGTCATAACAATTACTTTGTGGCATCCATTTAATCTCTCTCTGAGCTTTTCATTATTTTTGGGGAAAGCGTTGGGAATGTGTCATGATATCTAAATCCCTTCTTTTGAAATGGGATAGGCAGTGTGCAATAAGCACTAGTCATAACAATTACTTTGTGGCATCCATTTAATCTCTCTCTCTGAGCTTTTCATTATGATATGGGAGTGAGCTACTTTTTTAACCTTTCGAATGACACTCTGCAACAAAGCTGACAGTGACAATTTGAGACGGAGGGAGAAAATAGAGTGAAAAGAGAAGAGCATATTATGTGAACGTGCCTGGGAGTTTACAAATCTGTTCATTATAGGGCTTAAAACAGATATCCGGAGGAGTGTGGTGATACCACGATGCTCATCATCAGCAACATCACATGTATACTTTTGTGTAGTATTCTCATCTTTTTTTCTTTCTCTTTTGATATTCCAGGCCGAGATTTACACAACCCACGTACCATATCCGTTTGGCAGAGGGTTACATGCCATCACAAGGCGGGCTTCTAGCCTCTTTGCGCGCATCTGACAACGACACCGGGATCAATGCCATCCTCACGTACGAACTAATTCCTGACGACGCTCCCATTCGAATCTCTGCAGAGGGAGAACGCATCTCGTCTCGTCGCATCTCAAGACATATTTCCACAGAAGATGTAGAGTTGGATGGGGGAGTAGCTCTTGCAACATCCGCAAACAATAACGAGAAGCGAACTCTCTTCTTCGAGTTGGGCGATCAAGAAGGGAATAATGATGATGAGGATGAAGCCAACACTGTTGATGATGACTATGAAGATGTGACCGAACTTGGTGGTGGAGTTAAGCGGAAAGGAAAGTTGGGGTGGAAGGGAAGAAATAAACAGTTAGCTAATAGTAGGACAAAAATTGGTGAAGAAAATGGAGCTATTGCCATTCAATCCCAGGGCTCCAGCTCCACTCCCGATCTCTCCTTCGTCAAGGACAGGATGGTGAATGAAGATGCCACGAGCAATCAAAGAGCTGCAGACGTTTCCAGATTTTTTATGATTAGACCAAACGACGGCTCTATCGTCCTTAAACAGATGGTAGACTATGAGCGTGCTCACGAGTTCCGCTTCTCCGTTGTCGTTAAGGACTCTGGCATCCCCGCATTGAGCTCTACGGCAAGGGTCGTTGTCGAAGGTAAAGTCGAAAACAATTTTATAGAAATTATACTAATGATTATGTTTAAAAAATGTGGGACAAAGCAAATTGCTAGAAAAATACTGAGCGAAATTATCGGGAAAATGTACCACAGAATACCCATCGTTTGAACTCTAATTTGAAATATAATTTTTGGCAAGACCCTTCAAAATCAGCTATTTCAATGAGGAATACAAATTATAATGGGAGGAGGGGAGCCTAATGTGCTTTTTCAAAACTTTTTTGTTCAACGACAATGATGATGACCACACCAGAAGAGGCATACCGCAGGCTTTGAGCCTCGCACAATTTTTTACGCAACTTTTGCAAACACTTTCTCCATTGAATGGCTCATTTGCATAGTGTGGTGAATCTAAAGCTATTAATTTTGCAAACGTTTGCTATTTTCTTTTCTCCACTTGAATATCATGATGGTGATGGTGATCATCAAAGCAATATAAAAGGGAATAAGTTTTATACAGAACAAAAAAGGCAAGTTAGATGGGAGACACCTAAACGCACATTTGCTACCGGAAAAGTATACTCCTGCTGGTGATAGTGATGATATGCCGCTGATATAAGTTCCCACTCAAGAGTAATGAGTAGAGTTGTATGCAATGCGGAAGGGAAAGGGGAAAATGAAGAGGTTAACGTTTGGGCTCCCATTGTTCTTCAATTCATTCATTGTCATTTGAATGGGAAAAGAGTGTTGAAGCTGAATACTGAGAGTCAATTGCGGGAGAAAGCAATAATGGAATGGGAATGAGTGAAGCTCAGCATGGAAATTTTATGGGTGGCTCCCAGAGAAAATAACAAGTGATACAGTAATTCTGATATTGTAAGGGCTTAATGTATTAGCTGATGATTTTACAGAATCCTCAGTTCATGTTGAGTGAATGATGTGTGGTAAAATATGAGGAAGTGAAATGGCACGGATTCATGTTGCCTTTCCTGCGGCTCAATGAAATATTTCATTTTATGGGATAAATTTTAAATAAGCTTTTGTTTTTTTAGTTTTGGACGTGAACGATGAAAGCGTCGTTTTTGAACGACCAGTCTATCACGCACGTGTATCCGAGGCGGCTCCAAGAGGTCATTTCATCTCCAAAGTTTCCGCATACGACCCAGATGTAATGGACTCATTGCGGTTTGCCATTGTGGGACAAAGTCATCATCAAACGGCTTTTGAAATCGATGAGAAATCAGGTTTGTCACGAGTTGTCATTTTAGTTTTTGCTGAGTAAAGACTGAAAAATTGCTTCCGTTAGCCTTTTTCTGCTCACAGTTGGATAATATTAAATAAAATGTTCGTCTTTGCCTAATTCGGTTGTGGTGTATAGTGTATAGTAGGTTACTGTTACTCAGCTTTTGTACCGCTTTCTTTTTAGGAGAAATGTTGAAGGTTTAATTAATTGAAAAGGTCATTGAATGGCACAGTTGCGTTTTCTGGTTTACTGAACAGATCTTTTTGGTTCTTTGCTTTCTCTGAATGGTTCTAATGCTTGTGGACAATGTCCTGTCTTCGTTTTGTTAATGTTGTTATTCATGTGTTTTTGTCTTGTTATTGTTTCCTTTCATCCTTTTGTACTCTGCTTGTTTCTACAGAAGGTCTGATACAAATGGAAAGTTGTGAGACGGAGATTAATAAAGAAGAAAACAGTGTGACAACCTTTCACGCGTCATTATTGTTTTTGTATTATAAGAGCATTTACTATTTCTTATTGCTTATCTTTTTGATTGACTGGTGACTGTTCTTTTGAAATAAACTTTACCTTCTCGTATGTATTCATTCATCACGAAGATGTTTAATAAATGTTTTCAGGTGTTGTGACGCTTTCCCAACCAAGCGTCCTCTTGTCCGAGCTCAATTTCGAATTAAATGTCTCCGTAACCGATGGAGTCTTTACATCTTATTCAAGGCTTCATGTAAGTACTGATTACATATTTCTTAAAAATTAGAGATTTTTTTGAAGTTATCAAAGCTCGACATTGTATGAAAAAGTTTTCGCTTCAAATTTAATAACAGATTTTAGGACATGTCTAGCTCGTGTTTTTATGTCGATATCACATAAGCAGATACGCATAACACTATTATCTTCCCTTGCAATGAATATATTTACATAAATCATTTTCCCATTCCCCTACGCTTGCTCTGATTTTAAAAGGTAAAAACAGATTCATTGCGTGTTGGTGGTTGACGGTGAGAAAAACGCACTTTTACCCTAAAACATATGCATAGACTAGATCTAAATCCCATGAAGGTTAAGGCAATCCTTATCCCCTATTTTCTTTGCCTATCCACAAATATGTAAACTAAAAGCAAGATTTGATGCAAGTCTTTTGTGATTTGGTTGTAGCAATAACATTTTCTCTATTTCTTTCCCCATCATATTATCCCACACTCCCAGACTTCATTTCTAGTCTAAGCTATAACTTATTGTGGAAAGGGAAAATCTGAGACAAGTCTACTTACTAGGCTTCTCATGTAAACTTTTTCTGTATATTTCACAAGATTACTTACAGAGGGAGGGAAAATAAGATCCATTCTCTACTTTGAACAGGAAAAGGAAATCTATTCATAATGCATTACCCATATTTTTTATCCTGTATCATTTATCAGAAGCGAGTATCTACTTGTCACTACCTTATTACAAGGTAGGATGTAGATGGATTTGGAATTTGTCAAGAAGAAAATACGCATCATATTTCATGCATAGGAAATGTCATCTTTTTCTTCGGATTTCGGAGATAGTTCATTGAGAAATAGGGATTGACAATTGGGATACGCTTTTTATACAAACAAGAGAGTAATTTAAAATATCTAACAAAATATCTCTTGCTTAATTTTTTGTAACAGCTCAGGACGCATCTATCTATTGATATGAAATCATTGTTTTCCATTACTGTCCGACATAGATCGTTCAAGTTTGGCATTTGTTGCAAAGACGCTTTCTTTGAATTTTAGCAACTTGAAATAAAATTACATAGTTTACTTTTAGATCGGTAAAAGTAGGTAGATCGGTCAAAGATGATAAATGCATTTTACTTTCTTCTTCTGTTATGTATGACTTTGTTAAATCGTCCCCTGAGGAAAAGCGAGCAAGATAACCTGCTTGTTTGTCCCACATGTGTCATCTTTCATTGTATGCGATAATCGATGAATAAATTTGTTATGAGCTTCAGGGACCATGATTTACTTGGTGAAAGCAAGTTGGAAAGAGTAAAACTTTTTTTGCAATAAAATTGCAATGTTTTAATTTACTTTACATTTTTCCTTTTTAGATTGAAGTCGAGCCAAGAAACCACCATGCGCCTACATTCTCTTCCCTAATTTACGAAGTAGGTTGTGCAGAAAACTCACCGGATGGCTATTTAATTGCAACGCTAACAGCAGAAGACCCTGACCGCTCAATATTTGGCAAAATTCGCTACTCAATTGCAGACACGGATGAGCCAGACCTTTTCGTGATTGACGGGGAAACAGGAGAAGTCCGTCTGGCTTCTTCTCCGGATGTGTCCTTGGACAGGGAGATGAAAACTTCACATATTGTTGAGGTTGTGGCTGAGGATGGAGGTGGATGGTTGGGATATACCAAACTGGTTGTCAAAGTCATTGATGTCAATGAATGTAAGTGAAAAAAAATTGATTCTTGTTGCCTTTTTCTTATCCTTGATTATATCGGGAACTTAACCAACCAATTTAGTATTTATTGAAAAAGATAGAAAAAAGTTTGTCCTTGGGTTTTGCTTAAATTAAAAGGAAACAAGTTTCCTCCAGAAACTGTTGATGATTCCAAGATAAAACTTTCTCCTAAAGGTCGTTAACGACCTTGGGAAGAGGAAATTGTAGAAATGTTGCTATAATATTGGTTGCCTAAATCTTGATAATTAACTAATAATGTTTTCTATTCTGAAACTCTTTTTCTCCTTTAATTATGCAGACGCACCACAGTTTCCAGTGAGCGAATACCGCGTTACAGTGCCAGCAGATAGGATCCGCTCTAAAAATCCAATTTTGCAGGTAATAATTAATAATGACTTAAGTTCTGAGTAAAAAAACAAACCGATTCTGCAAAAACTCGGCTCATTTGTTTTTATTAAGTTAAAAACAATATAAAAAAAAAGTTGGCAATCTAACCGAGTTTGTGTTTTTACTAACGCAATAATGTGCAAAGAAAGAAAAACTTTTAACAAAATTATCATCTTTTCCTTTCAAGGTGGTTGCGGTAGACGCAGACACTGAATTTGGTATCCGCTACTCGATCGTAGATCTTCCCTCTGCCAATTCGTCAATAAAACGTGACTCGAGTTTCTTCGAAATGAACCCAGAGTCTGGAGAAGTCCGTCTCAGAATGAGTGATGGGGACGTGCTCAAGTTCACGAAGGATAAGGAACGAGTAGATTTGCAATTTTGGGCTGGTGCCACGGATGAAGGAGGGCTCCACTCTTATGTACCCGTCACAGTTGTCCTGCTACCAGAAGGGGAGCTAAGTCCGGAGATACATCCACAAAATGCAACCTTCTTTGTAAAGGAAGACGCTCAAATCGGCTCCATCATCACGACTTTACGGGTGACCAATATCGAGGAGCCCAAGTTCCGCGTTGTTAGCTCCAATGATGAGTTTTTCCAAGTAGATCCTAATGGGAATCTACTCATCAAGTCCAGACTAGATCAAGAGGATGAAGATAAGCATACTGTAAGCACCTATTCCTCTAATATCACTTGTTTTTGTTGCTTTTCCATTTCCTTCCTAGATTAGGTTTTCACCCCAACTCCAAAACTGTTCATATCACAGCCACCGATATCCTCAAATATAGCTCATACACTCGAGGGAAAATTGGGAATGGAAAGTAATCTAGCGGAGCATTATAAACGACATATGAGCATAAGTTAGAATTTTATGTAGAGTGGGAAAAGTGGCTCCGTCTCTAACTCTCCGGTTTGTTTTCCCTTAGCCAAAAGCAATCAAGACGGAAAGTACTTTCATCGAACATGCTCATCTCATATTGCATGTGACTTGTAGCAGGCCTGTATGTTTTTAAAAGATGCTTTGAAACTTTTTTTTTGTTTCCATCCACAATGTTATTTGCAGGTTGTTGGACTGCTGGACTTCTCATAGTAAAATATTTAGAGGGATAATACCCGCAATTTCTTTTTCATGCAACATTAAGCCAACTCTCTCATACATTCTTATACAGCTAATGTGTTGTTTGTCCAAGGAACAAGTTCTGACCAGAAAAAAAGTTTACCTAAATGTGCAGAGAAAGGCAAATATACACAAAGTTAAGTCTTCTCTTCCAGGAAAAAGTCTATAAAGTCGGAAAGTGTTTATTTCAAAAGTGAGCAAGGCTAATTCATAGCGAGGGAGAGAAAAAGCCACTTTCACCCTTAAATACTATTAGAGCTACAATTCATATGGAAAGTTTTTTTGAAAGGATGTCGGCGAGCCAAAAGGAGAGAAAAATACGGCAAAGAATTTAATGGAAAGTGCAGAGAAGACTGCATTGGGTGATTATCCAGTTATCTTGTATGGCTTAGATTTGGGGAGGGTAATATGGAATGTGCTACGCGAGATCATTTTTTTTGGCGAATATTTTTATTCGCAATTTTTGAGCAAACAAGCTTTGCCCCTTCGTGTTCTCATTCTAGATTTTTAGGAAGCGTTAAGCAAAAATAACGTTATTAATGAACTAGATTAAAATATCTAGGAGAAAGCAGGTTCTCAGGTAAGACAGGAATCTAAATGTAAATCTGAATCTTCTTTATTAAGGTAAACGATGAGGTAGACTGGCACAAGTGTTTACATTCTGTCCCATTTAAAAATTATGTAGTCATTATGCGCACAATATTTACTGGAGCATGATGGGAAGCAATAACAAATGAGCTACTTTACTATACTCTTGTATTCCTTTCTCTCCCCAAAAATTTTCCTTTGGGGAGATGAACTGCCTCCCGTCATCATTATAATGTACTCGTTAATCTTAAAGACAATAAACATTTTTTGTTTTTTGAGTTGCTTCCTTTCTCTAAAGCATTGTCTTGTTTTATTCAAGGTGGTAATTTGGGCCGAGAGTGAGGATGGAATGAGTGTGGCCACATCGCAAGTAATGGTTCGAGTGTTTCAGGTAAGAAAAGAAAATATTACCATAATTTAAATTATTTTTCCCTTACACTTGCTACACACTCTTCTTATGCTTGTTTATAGCTCTTTCGCTTCCGCATTAATTATTATTCAGGGATGGATACATGAAGTGAAATATTTTTTGTAATTTTCTTCACTATTCTTCCAAGCTTTGGATGTTCTTGTGTTTGTTAGATAATAGAAAAGTTTTTCTCCTTTTACTCGCTAGCCAAAATTGGTAGTGAGGAGGGGAAAGCAAGACACATTTGGACCATTAGTAGTATACGACTGAGACTGGCTTTTTTTACCTGTAGAAAAATAAGGGACTTTAGTTTATGACATGACATCTAGTAAAAGTAATGGTGCGGTTATTGTGGCCGTTGGTGAGTGGTGGGAAAATGGAGGGAATGTGGTTGTTCTACCTTCATATATGACGTGGCTTGGAACCCCACGCATGTAACAGCAGTGCATCATATTGCAGATAGTTTTGTTTAATTTACTCCATTTTTTCCCTTCCGGATGTTTAAGGTTCATTTAAAATAGAGCAAAAGGCTAACAGGTCAGAAAGGATGATGAATGGGCTGGAGGAAAAATGCGAACGATTATTATTTTAATTAAAGTTTTTTACATTTAGGAAATGATGGTGGGAAAGAGGTATTATTTAAGAAAATTGTGTTTTGACTAGTCTAATGAGAGGTGGAAGGTTATATTGGAAGAGTTTAATGAGAGATTTTTTGTTTACATTATTCCCTGCGAATATTAAAAAGCTACAAAAAGAGAGCAAAAAGAGTCACGAGACAATAGTTAAAATGTGTATCTTTTTTTCACACAGAAGGAAACAAAAA
>JAHZMU010002168.1:0-15986 GCA_027743725.1 Rambutsinella grinnellia | reverse complement strand
ATGAATTTAGGAGAGGATTAGGATGAATGGACGGAGAGTAGCGGGCAAACCACAAGTCTATATACAACCCTGACATTTTTATGAGTTCATTAAGTTCATGGTTTTCCCTCCTTCTAAAACTCCCACCTATACAACCTCTTATTTCTCACACTGCTTCCACTCCGCTACCTCGGTGTCCCCATTTACTCCAATAAATATTTATTTTTTGTCTGTTGGAGGCAAAAAGGGTCTTACTACAACTCCATCTTAATTACACAACCACATCTCAATTCATACTCAAATATGGTCGCTTATAACAAGGTAGAGTTGAATTATGAAAGGTGTCTGTCTTCATAAAATGGGATTATTTTTATATTTGGAATGGGGAAACAATACTGAATATATCCATATGACACCAAGCAATGAGGGAAGGGATGACGATATGATCATCATCAATCTTCATTTGTTTACTGGAATTATACACATCCACCCTCACAAAAAATTCTATTTTTTCTATCCTTCACTCACCGATCCAGTCTTACAATTGCGGCGTTTCTCTCATTTCTTTTACCCTACCTGGTAACCTTCCTCAACTAAAAGAATTCTCATGTTTGCCTCCATCATACAACTGAATTCCATTAAAGCATTAAGACTTATGCCAATTCACAATTTCAATATTTTATACAAAAAATCATTTCACCTTTCATTTTACTTGCGTTTCCCCTATTTAATATACAGGTGGTAGTGCACCGGCACGCAAATCGACGCATAGGTCGGGACAGATGGAAAACGTGTCAATTTCGATTCAATTAAACTCCCTCTGCATTCTCTACAATATTTTCGGAGCGGAAACCAAAAGGGGTAAACCTATCATAACACGAAATTATCTTGACCACTCGCCTATTAGTAATTGGATAAGGGAAAATGGATTGAGCTAGAGAAACTACAGCAATATCCATGTTGATATTGACATTAGAGGTGATGCTCGCGTGTTTGGAAATATTCTGCGTAGGTCAAGTCAGGTCAGAGAGTAGCGTGCTCCAAGTTTATCAACTACGACATTTTTTTAACTTTGCTAACAACTTTATCAATTCATTTTTGCGTAGGTCAAGTCAGGTCAGAGAGTAGCGTGCTCCAAGTTTATCAACTACGACATTTTTTTAACTTTGCTAACAACTTTATCAATTCTTCCAGACCAATATTTTCATCCATTACAAGTCGTCAAGTCATCAATTCTGTCACTTGCATGTCTTGCTATAAGTTAAATTGATAACTGGTCAAGACTATCAGAAGAAAATGCTCCTTTGCTAAAAACACAGAGGATATTTTCACTACTTCAAACTTCAAACTTCAAACTTTTCAAATCTGTCATGAAACTCTCATTCAACAAAGATTGCTTCGTCCAAAGACTGCTGAAATATCAAGTAAATTTTTATTGTTATTACAATTGGTTTACTGGCAGCAGGAAAAGTTTGCTAGTTTCAAGTACACCCACAGCTTTACTATTACAATACCATTAAAAGAGTATTTCGAAAAATGACCGTCTGAAATGAATTGAGCATTAAAATACACTCGAGAAACTCTAGCTTTATTATCCTTTTAATGGATATTTGCTCTCCATTCCCAGCAGCGGAGGTGCTCACTACGCTTGTCAACTGGACATGTATTTAGTTAAAAACTTCTACCTCGGTAGTCTATTAGAGGAGCGGAAGCTAGTTAACATTTCGAGTAATAGAAGAAGAAAAAACCATCAGAACTCTGCTAATATTTGAGAACTACCTCCGTTTTAAAAACGCTTTACAAAAATCTCAAAACGTCGAGTTGACGGTGTTCAGTGCAGAAATAGCATTTCCAAAAATAGCCTTCCCTTTCAGCTCTCTCTTTCAATGCCAGTTCAGATAATCTTCCAGAATAAGGGAGAAGGCGGAAATGTGGATGGGATCCAATCCATGTTCCAACACATCCCACTGTCATTTAAAGCACTTTTAAATATTTTTTTCTCACTTTTTCTATACATATTATTTCTAAAACTTTAATTATTTTTTAGAAAAAAATATTCATATAATCTAGCACAATTAACTACTGACCTTCTCTGACAATATTAGGCACAAGGAAAACATTATCTAATCTAGAAAAATATACAAAGTTTGATACAAAACTTGCTTTATTTTATATCCACTGCGACACTTTCCGATATTCCGTCTCGCACGGATTCCGGAAGTCAACTGGCAGTGTAGGAGGAAGAAAAGTGGGGAAAAGCTTGCAAGTTGCACGTCTTTTGAGCAACGGTATGGCACACACCTACTACCGGCATTGCAAGCTCCGTAACGCACAACCCGACAACCTTTTTCATCGTAGTTCGTGAATGGAGATGGTGTTACGCATGTTGCAATAAATGCACTCCAGCCGTTTCATGCAGTAGACAAGGCTGGTAAGGATTACCAACGTCGTTATATTCATCATTCGCTGTAACATGCGAGCAGCAACGGTAACAAAATAACCGAGCAAAGAAATGTGCTGGTGAGATATACCGCATTTAACATTCGTGATGGTAAAGCTGGAGTTGTAGTAAATGTATATTAGGAGAGCTTAAAAAGGCGTCACGATTCAGGCAAAATTTACACGCAAATATTAAAGCTATTTCTTGAAGTAATTAGTTTGTGATTGATAAAATTAATTCTTCTTCAAGACAGCCGAAAGAATTCTGCATATAAAGCAAAGACAACATTTTTGTAGTGGTGAACTGAAGTGAGTGCTCTGCTTTCAACTTTTTTTTTATTAAGACTGTCGACTGAGATTAAATTCTAAGAAGGGGAAAAGGAAATGCTCCCTTCGTCTTATTTAATGTCAGGTGGTTTCATAATGAAAAACAAGGGATGATCTCTTATAAAGCAGAGAAAAGTTTTGTTCCTCTTTGAGCATAAAAAAGAAAATAATTTTGTTTTGGGAAGTGCATCGAGAATGCAGAAGTCTAAGATATTACTAGTGCATCACGTCATAAGACGTGAATTGGATGTATTCATTCATTCAGAAATTCCTTGGAAAGTATTCCCTGCGGAGAAGTATAAACAAAGTTTTTACAGATCTCCATCTATAGAGAAAGTGAAACGTATCTGCATTAGAAATAGGATGTAGTGCAGAAAGCACATCAGTCTCTCAATTGCTTAATACGTTGGTTTGTGGTGGATAAAATCAATTTTTAAATAAATTTACAACATATTAGTACAATTTACCATTTGATAACAAAGCAACTGAAGTAGTATCTTGTGGTGAAAGCACCGCCTCTTCGTCTAAAGTAATATCCCATTGAGTTTTCATTTTTCTCTAAAACGATATCTAGCTAAAACGTTTTACAACCGTGTTTCTCCAAAATAATCTGCCTTTTCTTTTTAGTGAAAGCAACTTTTTATTCTCTGAGTTGAGATGGGAGTTTACGTCGCTGTCGTTTTTGTGAAAAAGCTCATTAAACCACCTCCTGATGGGTGTCTCCGTTGTAGGTGAAATTTAGCTGTAATTAAGATGATGGTGGGAAGATGAATAGAATAATTTTCTCTATTCTAAATCCATCATAAGATCCATCCATTTTACCAAGTCAATTAACATTCCCACGATGATAATTCTCAATTTTCCTAAAACGCTTTTCTTCTGATTAGAAACAGATTATTTTGTAATGCAAAGATTTATGAGTAAAAAAATTAAGCTGAATCTGATATAATATTTTTATGCTATTAAATGTTTTCGTAAAGAGATAAGATCTTTATGAAAAGTGCATCTTATCTGGTGATTTATTACAAGGAATAGTGCGAGATGTTATCCTTTGAACAAGTTCATTGTTGGGCCGGAATGAATCAAAAGGAGTACTAAGTTAGTGAAACCCTTTCCACAACTGCTTATCTTTTTTATGCATTCATCACTGCATTAAATTTTTTGTAGGGGTGGAGATGCCGAATGCTTGTATATAAAAGGGGCGAATCCAGAGCTCTTTCCATTCATCTCTATTTTTTGCTGCATGTCCAGCAAATATTTTTAGTAACGAAGATCCACTGAAACTCCAAAATCCTTCGCTCCATTCAACATCTCCGCTAGGTTCAGAGAAAAAAACTTTCGAACCAGAACAGTTTAAATAAAGCCGATTATTTTTGTATATCCAATCGTCTATAAACGAAATTTAAAAGAAACTATAAATATAACCATTTGAAATGTCAGTTTGAAAAGTTTCAAAGTGGAAACGAGAATTTCATATATTTTCATGAAATACCTTATGTTAGCTCCTGAGCTTTATTATATTTGAGCATAAAAGTTTTGTAATGTCATGTTCCATTATTTACACACATTTTGTATAAAAACTTTCCGAGAAGACACATAACAGTGGGGAAACATTACTCTTTTTATTGATTTTTATACCTCCCTAAAATTACCTTTGGAGTAGAAATAAAATCTCACCTGCAACCTCCAACAATAGCTTTGGTGTGTAGAGAAGTAGCAAGATCATTTTTGTCACCGCCACAACAACCACAACACAACATGAGTTTTTCCCTTAAAAATCCTCACAAAAATCCTTAGATTTTCTTCCCCCGAAAAATATAACAGCGTGAACAATACCACCTTCCATCCACACTAATGTTTTCCACCTCCACGTCAAAAACACGAGACAGGTTTTGACAGCTAATTACAACGAGAGGACAACAGGACAACTTGTTCTTTTCTTTGGAACACAATAGATTTCGTTTGAGATGTGGAAATGAGGGATTTTGGACCCTTTGCATACTCAAGTGGTGGACATAGCTAAGAAAAATATAAATATTACTTCTTCCCCCAAACATATTTGTCCGAGATTCTTGAGAAGTGCGAAAGGAAAAGGGTGAAGTGCTCTCAAGTATTTCAAGTGCGGTCACACATCCCATTCAGAACTGAATAGGGATCAGTTGGAAATGAAATGCGGGAGGATTTTCCTCTGCAATTTGACCTGTACGAAATGAATATTACGACATGTAGTGTTTGCGAAAGAAATATTTGATTCGACTGAAAGAGAAAATACGACAAGTTTCATGTTTCCCCATAATATTCCTTTTGATCTGGAGAAAAGGTCTTGAAATGGTGTTTTCGGTGTGACGCAACCCTCTTATTTGATGCTTTTTGAAGCAAACATTATGAGAGTGGAATGAGATATTTTATGCACTGCCACCCCTCAATTATGAAATTCGTTTTGACATATTCTCCATCAGAAAAGTTGAAATTATGAATCTAATTTATTCCTTTAACATGCGTTATGTTGTGGGATTGCGATTTGATGGAAATAATTGTGATTTAATTCAGATAATTTTTGTTTATAGTCATTTAATAATAGGCAAGTAAATTTTTTGAAGGAGAAAAGAAATCTTAATATTTTTTACTTACCCGTGTCCACTTTGGAAGATGCAAGTGACCACAAAGAATGTCTCCGATCCTAGCGGTTTCATAAGCGTCTTCTTCCTCCGGCCATATAAATGGGTTCAATTCTACTAATAGCAAACTCTACACAATCACTTTTGACTTTATCGTGCTGGAAATCAAGTAATTCTTTTGACGTTTTGAAGGAATCGGAGCTAATGTCATCCTGTCTAATCCGGTTAGCTTCACTATTCTGCTCACCACTACTCCTTTCTCTCTCCAACGAACTGGAAAAATCCCAAGTGGCTTGTGAAGACACCCTAACATAATCGCTGGCAATTTCTCTTGCTGGCAAATTGTCAAAATTATGACTTTCAAAAATCAAGTACTCTTCTTCGTTCACTTCGTTTGGAAAATATTTGGGAACGTCGTCCTCCTGAAGGCTTGGCCGTACCACAGCCATTCTCTTGAAGGGAGAGAAGCGCGACAGTTTTTTGGCACTTTTGTCGCAATCTTCTTTAAGTCTTCCATTCCCGGAAGTGACATTCCCCCTTCCTTTGTATTTTCCTATCCAGCTCCGTTTCTCTTTGTCACTACTTGTACACTTGCTTTGTCGCCCAGAACTGGAAGGAATTATACCAGTCGCTTTAAATGTCAGCTTTCCACTTTCTTTCTTCTTCGTTTCCGCTGTTGCATTCCCTTTTCCTATCTGCCTGTTTGTTGTGCCATTCATATTTCTTCCGGTTGTTGGTACTCGTGTTGTACTCTTGATTTTCTTTGATGTGACATTACTCTCCTCATTTGTCACTTTTTCAGCGGTCATACCTTCTGGCCCAGTTCCCACGCACTTTTTCTTCATGATTGTATCTAAATTTCTTGGCTTCAAAGAAAACCTGCTCCGCTCAAACGTTTTAGCAGGAACCTTAGCTGATAATGCAATGGATAATGAACTATTTTCTGCAGACATATTTTAATTATACCAGTCGCTTTAAATGTCAGCTTTCCACTTTCTTTCTTCTTCGTTTCCGCTGTTGCATTCCCTTTTCCTATCTGCCTGTTTTTTGTGCCATTCATATTTCTTCCGGTTGTTGGTACTCCTGTTGTACTCTTGATTTTCTTTGATGTGACATTACTCTCCTCATTTGTCACTTTGTCACCTTCTGGATCAGTTCCCACGCAGTTTTTCTTCATGGTTGTATCCAAATTTCTTGGCTTCAAAGAATACCTGCTCCGCTCAAACGTTTTAGCAGGAACCTTAGCTGATAATGCAATGGATAATGAACTATTTTCTGCAGACATATTTTTCTTCAAACCTTCTACTCCCTTTTTTGAGCAAAAGTTTTCTCCATTTCTTAAAAGGAAATGAGGAAGTTTTTCCTTCTCTCTTTCCATCTTTGTTTAAAAGGTAATTCTTCTTTTCGCTTTCACTTTATTAACTACACCAACAAACCACGTACAACTTCAACTTCAACTGAAAGACCGGTTACCATACTCATTGTTAAATTTCCAAGAAGAGCAGCAAATAGAAAGAGTAGGTCTAGATATTTTACTCCGGTGTTACCAGTTACATTCGCAAACGTGAAATGCCATCAGATCAAGTTGAGACGGTCTCAAATAACAACTGTAAAATAGTTACATTCCCTTTTCGTTCCCTCAACAATGAAATTGGTTTAGGACAGCAACTGCAACCCCCTTCGATTTAAATAGGGAAACCCAAATCCTCTCACGTAATTTATATATTGCATGGGTGGCACAACAGCTAAGCCGATGACTCAAGAGTTGACTGAAAAGGAGGAGAAAACAACAAAAACCGTTCTCGTTTTAAGGGCGAGGGTGAGACATTACATCACATCAATACAAAGATATAATGTGCATCATCCCATCTCATCACGGAAATATTTTTGTCCTTATTCCCGAAATGAAAATAACTTTATGGAAATCCGCGTTGTTCCCAATCCCCTTCCCGTTTCACACTCATTCTGGAAGGAAACTGGAAGTGGTGCAAAGTCAGTTGTTGCGGGCCACCCTTCCCAACAATCTGATGGTGGAGGAAGGCAACAGAAACTATTTTATGCCTTCTAAGCAAAAACAGATGAAGAGGACCATCATCATGATCTGATGATCGTCATTCCAATCTGGGAAAAGTAATAAATGAAGAGGAAGACTTTTTCTTACGTTTTTACGGGTCCGGAACTTGAATCATTTTAGTCAAGCAGCCACAAAGACCAGGGGACAAGTGGCTGGAGCTATGCTGATTCATCTCAAGAAATAAAAAAAATGAAGTGAGCTCCAGAGACCCTCCTGGATTTGCATTGTTGCATCTGTAAATGTGTGAAATTGCTTATTCCCCCATTCGTCTTATTACAAAAGATGGGGAATAATTTAGGGGAGATAAAATCCCTTTCTTATTTACTTTTCTATGCTTTCCCTGATGGATTTTTATTGATGAGTGAAAGCAAGAAACGTTATATGATATGGGACAAGTATCTAGTTCATGAGGGGTACATGAATAGCACTTAAATGCAGAGGACACATGTTGATTGTTGATATATATCGAATGAATACGAAGCGAAAAGAAAATTTATGAGAAATCTTGCTTTTTAAACCGTAACTTTAAGCTGACTCGCTCACCAATCATACAACATTATTGTAGACGAAATCATTATTAATTGTATCAAAATAGCACTATTCTAAATATTTTATACTAAACTGGTATGAATTTATTGCACAGTCACATTTAAAATTGTACATGTAATGCACATTCTTCTTAATTAGTGAAAAATTAAAAGTATCCCTATTTTAAATATGAGCATCTTAGAAAAAGGTTTTAAAAATAGCTAATAAAAGGCACAGAAATATCGCTTTGAAAATTTGTAATTGGCTTCAATTTTGAATAGCAAAAGAGTGATTTAGAGGAACAAAGACGACCGTGTTTGATCCATTCGCTCCCGTTGTCCTGGTAGCTTCATATACTTCCAAATTTGATGAAGTTCCCTGATATAAAGTCATTCTCTCGTGGAGTGCTGAGGTTGTCTCCAAACTGTTCACGGGATTGGTCTAAATGAAAAAAGTACGACATTAAAATAAAATTAAGTGGATCACTATTTGATCTATCTACAATGTTAGACTTCAAATTTTACCAGCATATTAGTTGAAGTAAAAAGGCTATCACAATCTGTTACTGCAGCAGCCTGATGCACATCTGCTGGCGTAAGGATTGGAATCGATACGGGCACGCATAGATCCGCCTCAGTCTTAAATTCTTTGGCGTTTGATTCAACACCGGAAGATTCTGTAATAAGCTAAAAAGCATAAAAAAAACTAGGTTAGCATTTGTTTTCAAGGTTTCCTTTATGCCAGTGTTTCAGATTATGTCGTGGTGCTTACATTAACATTTGCAGAAGTCGTAATGGCAGCAATCAACGGAAGATTTCTTTGAGATTCTAGATCCGCCTCTGTGAGCAATGGAATAATTTCTGCGTCCTCATTAAAATCCTCGGGTAACCCTGCTACAGCTCCAATCACCGTTGCGACTTTGATGTCTTTTGAGGAATTGCGATGGCCAAAAACTCTTGAGCATAAACGACACTGTAAATTCTTCTTGGCATTTTCTTCTAAAGATTCCACCTCGGAATTGGGCATAATCGCTAAAGATGAATTCAATTGGGGCACAGTTCCATGTTTCACCGGCATATGCTTCTCTAAATTTTCTTTGGTTCCACAAACTTCATCGCAAAGTGGGCAAATATGACTTTGCAAGTACATGTGTTCGGTTTCTTCGTCATCGTCAAAGTTGTCATCAAACGACAGGTCGCAATCTGTCTCCATTTGATCCGATAAGAATGGTGAATTGGAGGTAATGTCTTGAGACGAGTTATCTTTGTCATTAAGATTATCATCCTTATGGCACTTTTTCGTATGGTTTTGTAAATTCTTTGCGAGTTTAAAAATTCTTGAGCACTTAGTGCAGCACAAAGAAAATGAGGAGTGCTTCAAGGTTCGCTGCTTCATTGCCCCAACTTGTGGTAACGTGTTCTTTGGCTTCTGTACAAGAAAGAATTATAAACTATTTAGATTATCTTAAGCCTATCGATTAGCTACAAACTATCTGGCTTTCACAGTACCTGATTCTTCTTTTGTAAACACATGCTTGATCCTGTTGCAATGTCCTCTTGTTTAATCGTATCCAGCTTTAAATCATTTAAGGAGTCCTGGAATTTGGTATAAAATTGACTATAAATATAACAAAACCAAATAACATAAAATATTCAGCAAATTATAGGACACCGAACCTTTTGAGTATCATTTTGCATGGATACGTTATCTGCATCTCCAACTTCTGTGGCGACCTCGGACGTTGAAGCCGACACCAAAACACTTTCTCCATTAAAGTCCTCATAATGTTGCTTTAAATGAATAAAAAACGCAAACTGGTCCGGGCACGAGTGGCTACAAATGTCGCAAACATAACACTTCTCATCCACCAGCTCCATTGCGACCCGCGGGTCGGTTTCTCCCAGGTCTCATAATGTTGCTTTAAATGAATAAAAAACGCAAACTGGTCCGGGCACGAGTGGCTACAAATGTCGCAAACATAACACTTCTCATCCACCAGCTCCATTGCGACCCGCGGGTCGGTTCCTCCCAGGTCACAGGTCAGCTTCCAGCTTCCGCAGCTTTTTAATTTTGTCTTAAGCATTAAGCGACCATCTTCCTTCTTCCGAATTATAGTTTTGGGTCAAGTGAAATTACCTGTTGTAAAAAGTATAATTAGTTGTATTGAGCACAATTTACTAATCGTTAATAAAAATTAATTAAAATTATAAATATTTACCTTCCACCAGCCCATTGTTATGAGGCAATCAGCCGTTTGTTTACTTGTTTCATCTAAACTATACGCATAATCATAGAGCCATAGAGCAATTTTAGACGCGGGAAAATTTTCTTTTAAGTGGACAGAAACAAAAGGGGGATGAAAGAACAGAACCAGTAACGTGCGACTATTAACGTGCGAGTCGAGTTCGAATAATTTTTGTCAATTAAATTTAATTAAGATTAAGAAAATTGACCTAAATTTGAGTTGGTCCGTATCATGGATTGAAAAGATTTGATTTGTTCCATTTACTTTACTGTTTATTTAAAGAGATAAATAGATTTTGAGAAGAGTGTCGTATTAATTTATGCGCTGTAAAGATGGCTGAGTTTTCGGTTGTAGACGCCAGCTGGGAATTGATTGACCCAAACCCTGATATTCATCAGCTCTTTAGCCAGTTCAACGACATGTTCTTTGGGAGCAAGCTTGGGGGCGTTTACGTCCAGTGGAGTCATCGAATGACGCTTTGTGCTGGGACTTGCAAGTTTCATCCGAGGAATAGGGAGTGCTCAATTCAACTGTCGAAACCATTGCTATCTTATAGACCGAGGAAGGACCTAGTGGAGACTTTATTGGTAAGAGTGTGATGGTGGTTTTACATCAAATTTGGAGTTATAAATATAATAGTAATTGCTTTATCTGGATTATTGCAGCATGAGATGATCCATGCTTTTTTGTTCATGGCTGATGGAAATCGAGAACGGGAAAGTCACGGGCCTAAATTCCACGAGCATATGTACCGAATTAATAAGATGACTGGAGCTAATATTACTGTAATAGAAAATTTCTAAATTATAACAAGCGAATAGCGAATCGCTTGAAGCGATGTCTGGAAAATGAATTAACATATTAATTTGTTTATACAGGTCTACCATTCATTCCACGATGAAGTAAATCATTTTAAAACTCACTGGTGGAAATGCAACGGTCCTTGCCAGCATCGCCATCCGTATTATGGAATTGTGAAGAGATCTATGAACCGAGCGCCTGGTCCCAATGACTTTTGGTACAGTGATCATCAGAAAAACTGTGGCGGAACTTTCACTAAGATTAAGGAGCCACCTCCAAAGAAGCAAGGAGATAAGCGGAAGAGGGAAACGCAGAATTCTCCAGAAGGGAAAGAAGGGAATGAGAATAAAAATAAAATTACAAATTATTTTGTGCCGCCAGGTAATATATTTTAATTTCAACAATCGTGAGCTTCATCTAATAGCTCCTCCAGTACATTACCCACTTCTATCAAACCTCGTGTTTTACCTCATCATTGATTTGTTTTTGATTTCTAGTTAATGGTTCGACTCCAACCGCAACCGCAACATCATCTCAGCCATCTAGTTCCACCTCAGCTATTCCAGCACCTTCTCCTGCTCCCGAACCATTCGCTGGTCGAGGTTTCGTTCTTGGTTCTATTGGCAACAGTACCTCCACTTCTTCAAACCGCAGCTCAAGCAGCTCTGCATCATCTTCTGGAACAAATCTCGGTGGAACCAGACCACAGCAGCCTCTTCGTCGCGGTGACCATCCACTCCTTTCCAAATGGCTGCAAAATTACAAGACTCCCAACCCAACAAATTCTGGATCTGGAAACACCTTCAATTTCAAAAGACCTAGTGCCATTCCCTCAACATCTAGTTCAAGCTCCTCAACTGGATCTAACTTATCATCATCATCTAAAAATATGCCACCAAATGGTATCGAAGTCATTGATCTAGATTAAGCAAAAACCTATCTCATGCTTATAGCCAAATACGCTTAAAATTCCAGTTTTTTTAAAAAAAAAGCCGTTCGCCATAATAATTCGGTGTTAAATCATAAAAATTTTCCATTTTTTCTACAAATTCCCTTTTCTACTAGTCCAACTAAAGATTATCAGTAACGTAAAATGTGTGATATTTAAAGTAAATTAGACATAATCCTCGAAACACTAGGAAATTTAATAGCGTCTACGATTGAAAGGAATGTTCTTGTTTTTCAGTATCAAATTTTTCCACATTTTTTAAGCTGAACTCAAATTTCTGTAATTTAATGAGAGAGAGAAATAAAAGACTGGAGTTTTCATAACAGTTAATTAAAGTTGAGATAAATTAATTATTTTATGTCGAAAATTTTTAGATAAAAGTTTTAAGCATTTTGACAATTAAACTATTCCGCCAAATGTTCCCAGCTAGTCACTTGTTGAGTGGAGACTGCAGGTCTGCTACACTTGAAACGTGGCCAAACAGTCTAGCACAAGAGGAGACGATCCCGCAACAAAGAGTGGCCCCCGCAGAATGGCTTCTGCTATGAAAGGAGTGATTTGATCAAGCAGTTTCTATCCCGCAGACATGTCATGGGTGCGGGAAACCGCATATTCTTCGTTTCCGGAACCAATCACAGCATTTCTTCCCTATTTTTTTTACGGAAAACAAGAGAAAAATGCAAATTAGATGGTCTTTTGTCTGAAAATGAAGAAGATGAGATGGGGATGACCTGATAATGTTATGTAATGGCTTGGTTGGATTTTTAGGGTAGCCATATTGGATTTAGAAGAAAGGATTGGAGTGAAGGGGAAAGGCTAAAGGATATTTTTTAATTTGTGAATTAATTTCACTCTAAATTTAATTTTAACTGTTTTGAGCAGTCTAATTGTATTTAATTAATTAGTAGGCGCGTTGGAAGAAGAGTTAGGATGTCTTTGTTAGGTGATAAGATTTGGGAAGCTACGGAGGAGGATGGGTTCTTACTTGGATTGAGGAATGAGGGGTTGAAGGAGTTGTTTTGTGGAGAGGTCAAGGAAAAGGATGAGAGGATGGGATTGGGTTGTATTGGGGAAGGGACTTTGGGGGGAGAGGGGAATAGAGGGGGAGCGATTAGGGAGAAGCAGAAGGGCGTTGGAGTCATTGGAGAGGGAAGGGGCTTTCCAGCCATTGGACAGGAGAAAGGCTTTGGAGGCATTGGAGAGGGTAGAGGCTTAGTTTTAGGGGACATTGAATCGGGACGGTGGTATGGGGCCAGTAGACTGGAGAGTTTCGGGGCCATTGGGCAAGAGAAGAGCTTTGGATTCATTGGGAAAGAGATGAAGTCGGGGCTATGGCAATTGGAGCAGGGCAGTGCTCTGGGCTCTGGATGGACCGACTGGCGTCCTCGGGAACCACAACAGCTTCACTATCAAGGATCTTTAAACGTGGGCATGGAGTTACCGGGATCCTCGGCTGCGTTTTACAATGTAAATCAAATATTCTTTAGAGTCGATTTAAAATTGCAGGAGAATTATTAGTTTCAAATTTCCATGTAAAGAAAATGTATGAATTTAATTTTTAAAGGATGATCATCTCAAGTACGGTGGATGGCAATCGTGGGATCAACCGATGGCTCGAACAACCCCCATTGCTGAGAACCGGAAGGAGTTTGGAGCCGCTGGAGGGAGCTTTGAAGAGATCGGGGTAGCCAAGAAGCGCTTTGAAGCCAATAAGGAAGAGTCAAATTCGGGGCTCGTATGGCAATTCGGGGACAAAAGTGTTGAACAATTGGATTCTGCATTGAATGACTGGCATCTTCAAGAACCACCAGCGATTTCCTACCAAGGGTCTGCGTCTGTGAGCATGGGCATAGAGTCGCCTGGAACCTCTCTAAGGTTCAATATGGTAATTGGATTATTCATAACGCGTTCATTTAAAATTGTCATAGTTTCTAGTTTTGAAGTGTATGAAATTTATTTTCTAGCAGAATGGTCAAAACCATTATGGATGGAACTCGCGCCCGTTCAATCAAAAGATGTTTCAAGCTAGTGAATCCATTGCCAAACGAAATTATTCTACTAGAGCTTCCAACAAAGCTTTGACCAAGTGTGTCAACATGTCCAGAAAGATGGAACGAGATCTTGCTGAAGTTAACAGAGCAGATATGCAAGATTTCGTTGAACGCTATGGGTACGGCACGGTAGACGAGCCCCCAAAATTCAAGTCTCACAGGACTGGCAAGTACCGAATTCCCTTCAACTTTTAATTCTTGTTGCCCTACTTAAAACTGATAACAGGATAGTTGTTAAAGAACTAATTTTATTTAATTATTTAATATTTATGCCATGTGTTTGGCATGCAAAATGGTATGTTTTAATTAGAAAATATAACAAAAATTTTCATGATTTAATTTCATAAAAAAAAAGCTGAGATGTAACTTTTACGGGTGTAATGATAGAATGTTTAAGAATGCTTTGTCTGTTATCAGTATAAATAAAAAGCTATTTAAATTTTACTTTCACTCTCTTTATTACAATACAGAAACAATTATTTCTTAATCAAAATCACTAGTTTTAAAAATATTGATACATGCTTAAACCTTAATTAGTTGTGTCTTTATCGTAAATTCCAAATATGTACATCAAGATCGGTTCAGGTGGAAATATAAATTTATGTTGTGACAGGTAAAACATGATTGACTTAAAACTTTTATTGCTTTCTCGCAATTGGACTTTAGCACGCGAGTTTTTGGTTTTCTGACTGCATATCAATAGATGATTGATGTATCAAAAGTATTTTCTCCTTCATATTCTAATACTGTTTGTATGAAAAATGTAGTATTAACGAGCTACTAACGCGTTACCAAAAAAGTTACCCAATTCTTTTATCATCGCGTCCCTTCCTAATGCAATAGGGTTTTGAACCAAAGCCATGAGTAACATCGCGTCTGTAATATCTAGCTGATTTAAAATTCTCTGCATGTGTTCCGCCAAGCGTTGTTTGTCGAATTCACTCATTTCCATGATTACTTGGTGAAGTGGTTTATACTGGCGGCACATAGTAGATCCTGCCACTCCACCCACGGCGGCTCCTGAGATAAAATAATTAGTGATTAACAGTTGCACAAGAAGTCTAACATTCCTTTAATGTAAATTCATTCTCAAATTATTCAGTTACCTATTGCAATGCCAGGTGGCCCTAAGCAAACTCCTCCGAGAAATGACGCCAGTCCAGCTACTGCAGCACCTTTCATAGATTCCTGGATACAAAGACTCAAGTTATCCTGTTGGGCCAGCACCTCACAAGCTTCCAAAATCTCGTGCACGCTGATAGGCATCTTATATTGACGGTTAAACTGTAAATGAAAATAATCCGTTTGGTTATCTTGCATTAAATGCCAGCCTTAATTAATGATTATAAAGTTAATCTTACCTTACACCTTATCACAAAAAGGTTCCTGGATCGATTTCAAACTTCGGAAGACGTATACAGCTGATATGTCAAATTCCAATTAACTTCAGGAGACTGTTGTGATTGCACACGAGGCTGTCTTATCAATTTACAAGGGATTCTCACGAATTCTATTAAAGGCAGAACTTTTAAGCTCCGAAAAACGGATTGTCAACTTAAACAAGGCTATTCATTAGTAATTTATTTATGCTCGGCGTAATCTTCAAAACCAAACTATTTTCTCTCTTAAAATATTACTTTAATTAAAAAGAACTAAAACTAAAGCAAAATTAAAAATTAAGTCTTTGTCGAGCTTCTTCCCCTCAAGCTCTCCTCTGCTATGTCTCACGAAAGTCTTTCCCACTTTGCCACAAGTTGTTCCACAGACACACCAACACCTGATGTTGATTTTTTCATGCCATTCCTGGTTCAAGAGTACGACAAAGGATGAGTCATTTAGAGCCAAAGCAAAGCAAAGCGCTCCTCTTCTTTCGTTCTTTCATAAGAAGCTCTAAAAAGCAAAACAACGTGTAAGACGCTGAAAGGCTAACTTTTGTACTGGAGCGTCAGTGTCAACGACAAAGGTCACGTGCAAG
>JAHZMU010002167.1:0-10507 GCA_027743725.1 Rambutsinella grinnellia | reverse complement strand
GACAATTCAATTATTCATTAAATAGTAGAGAATGTGTAACACTTTCGGCTATTATCATTATAATTTTATTATCATCATTAGACGGTTATGTGTGCATGCAATTCGATTTTTTGTTACAAGTCATTTTCCATGAAAAAAATGATAATTTGAATTCTTTACTAGCACATCTAGAGAGGTGGCTTTGTGGATGATGATGATTCATATGATTGGAATTTTGTTTTTATCTTCCATGTGTGTTTATAATTCGACTAAATTTGCAGTTCCGCCATCATCATCTCTATCAGGTAGAAATTACGTAGTAAAAGTAGGTCTCTCTGTCTGATTTTATCCCAGAAGTGTCCATTAAAATTCATTTTCCCACACAACATTAAACTTTAATGGTTGTACAATGCTTCCGGTACATACCGTCAGAACTGGACATGTCCAGTCACATATTGAACAAGGCTACTATTTCGCCTTTGTATTTACTCTCTGGACATGAACTTTTAACGTAAACATTCAGCCTCATTCATTCAGATTACATCTAGGCCAGTCTTGTTAGAAACCAAAACTCATTTGGAAAATAATCCCCTTCGAAATATATTTATCCTTCCCGTTTCTACCTAACCTAACATTTCATCCACATAAATATGGCATTGAACCCCTTTTATTTTCCGTGCCATGTGGAACTAATGGGAATTTTGGAGTAATTACGGTAACATAACATTCCCAATCACCATCATCATCATCCTCACTTTTCCTTGTAATAATCCTGAATAGGTAGCAGTAGCATTCTGTCAGAAGCGAAAATGAATGGGTCAATGTTTTAACATTTACTTGCCCATCATACTCCGCATCATTTGATCTAGGAAAAATATTTATGAACCAAACTAGCTCATTGTCTGACGGATTAAATTGAAAACCAGCTTGATTTTTTTCTCTCTTTTAGCGGTAAGAAGACATCAAACATCAACCACACATCTTTCCACACATCTCAATCTATTTTCATGCAAAAAAATGTGACCGCATCAACATCCAAACTGCTATGATTAATGCATAATATGCAGTGGTTTTACATGCATTAATATATAATTTGCAGATGTGAATCATCATTATGCTGTCGTGTGTCATCATCCCAATAATCATCCAGAGAGATTCCTACTTAAACATACGGATAATAATTATGGGAGGAATAATGGACAGCAGAACAATTAGATATGTTATTGACGTTGCATTATCTTATCACTCTCATAATGGAAAACTCAACAGTACCATTTGTAATTAGTGAAACATACGAAATATCAAACTGGCATTGTGTTGAAAGAAAGAAGAGGGCAAAAATCCCTACATGTACACACCTGTTCCTTCTTAAAAGCGGAAAAATTAATTAGTATGCAGGAATGTAAGTTCTGGGTTAATGTCTGCAGTCTGACTTGATTGAGTTCTGTGAATGGGAATGAGGACTAAACATTCGCTAGGAGTGGAGTGCATGGAAAGATTTTTCTATTGCATCATAGCCATCATTAATCATCAAAATCACATGATTTTTATACGATGCTATATTATTCTCCTCTAGGCAATAATTACGATAATGAAGCTTAACAGCTGAAAGTAATTGGAATCAACTCGACAGTTACTAATTAATTCACTGCGACAAAACAAACAGGGAAATAGGTGAATGTACACAACAAAACACAACCCACTTGAATGTTTGTTTCTTCAGTTAATGAAATGTAAATGGTTCAACCAAGCAAAGACTTCCAGAACTATTGTGATTCAAAATAACAGGTTGGAATCACGTTACTTCTAATAGACATGTCTGCGAACATCTCATTCGCAAAGGCAATCAATAAAATTACGTCTGATGTCTGATGATGATTCATGAATGGATGAACTTATGCAATCAAGATGTTTTCCTTCTAGAGATGATGCGTCTAATTCGAAAAGAAACTTTTACTTAAACTTTTTCTCTCTTACCTGATGCCAGTAGTCTTCCGGAGATGCTTGGGATAGCAAATAGCCAGTATCGTGTATCGCTTGCAGTTCGTATAAAATCCCGACGCTCGGTAGTATGTCCATCTTGATACGTAAATTAAATACTAGGAGAAAGAAAATATATACCTTTAGCTATATAATCTACCCTCAATAAGACTTAACACTGATTATTACTAAATTACGATAAGTCTTTCGTCCATGCATGAAAACTTTGCAAGTAGCAATTTCAAATGATTACTATTTTATGATTGTAAAAACTTGCAACATTCAATAAATAACTTTTTAGCATCGGATCAGGTTATAATACTGCGAAAGAAATCAGGAAATTTTCTACTTGATTACTTTTCCTTATGCAATTTTGTATATCTTTTAAGAATCATTCCCAGAGTATTTTTCACAAATCGTTTCATCTTGTTTCTTTCTAATAAGAAATAATAATAGAGAAGGGGGATTACCTATTTAACTAGGGGAAATCAAGAATCCCTTATCCGAAGAGCTGCTTCTTCAATTCCAGCTCCACATAAAAGACTTTGGGCTTTGATCACGTTCAGTGCACTGGAATTGATTCCAGAAGATTGCAGAAAACTTATCTCTAGTGAGAACTCTCAGAAGAAGTCGAGAAATTGTATTGTTTTATCGGCAGTGTAGAGATCACAAGGGAGACATGTTCACAATACGTATAATAGTTTTACGTATAACACTTACTATCTTGTCCTACATGAGTCACTATATTTACTTTGGCTGATGAATATAATCTCTCTCTCACTTCCACCAGATTTGATTAAATTTAGAACTATCTCGTACACAATTAGACAATATCTTAATGTTTACACAAAACAAGAGCTAGCCTTCACTGAAATATTTTATGTCGGTATTTGTCAACTTTGACAATAAAGTTTTCTCATGGTCATCTAATAATAGCTACTCGTCATAAGATCGAAATCCCATTCATTAGTAATGAAGTGGAAAGAATGACTGATAGTGGAGAACTATTTGCTTCTTTACAAAGTAAAAGAATATCCATGAATGAGTGGGGTACAAGAAAAACTTTCTTGAGACTTGTGCAAGAATCGTTCCAGCACTGAGATGATGATGTCAGCGGTGGGTGCACAAACAAAGCCGGTATTTACGCGATGCTCGTGCTTTACAGATGATCTGCTCGAGTTTACCTAAATACAAAATATNTATCCATGAATGAGTGGGGTACAAGAAAAACTTTCTTGAGACTTGTGCAAGAATCGTTCCAGCACTGAGATGATGATGTCAGCGGTGGGTGCACAAACAAAGCCGGTATTTACGCGATGCTCGTGCTTTACAGATGATCTGCTCGAGTTTACCTAAATACAAAATATACAATGAATTTCTTCTTCTCCAACGATTTTATCTTTTCTTCAGAAAGCAATTCAAGCATATAACGTCGGCACTTTCCAGGAAAGTCACAACGTGTACACTTTTAACTGCAGATTTATGTAACCACACATAACAAAAGAACAAGCATAGATTTTTAATCAAAAAAAGCGAAAAGTAGAAAGAAATAATTTATAGATGATTCTAATCTGTTGAATATTATATTTGGTGCATACCCTCACAACAACGCAGTAAATATCACACTTTCAAGGAGCAAAAACTGCCATCAGCAGCACTCTTCCAAATTGCTTTTTTAAGAAACAACAACGCTCACATAAGAATTATTATTTTCCTTTACGACTCAGCCCGGCCGGCCCCTTCTTCATACTTTGCTAACGGTCATGAGTAATTAATAAAAGTAAGTAATTGCTTCTTCACAAGAGAGGAGTGGAGAACTGAACACAAATTACCATCTCATCATCATCTTTTAAAGAATGAATTGGCTTGCGTTTCTCTCTCTAAGGATGACTTTTTTCGCAGACTTTTTTTCCTGTCGTGCTCTTCTCTTGACAGTAATTTAGCATGGACATAAAAATGCAGCTCTTAAAATTTTTTTAACAGAAGAAACTCTCGATCACAGCAGCTGGCACGCAGATTTGTGTGAAAGAATGTGTTCACATCTGACAACGCAGATTATAACGGTGAGATTTTGATGAGCTGACCATTTATGATCACTCATGAAAACTGAAGAGTTGTTAAATACCGGGGTAAAATGTTAAGACGAGGAGCACACTTTTTGCTTGTCTTGCCACTTCACACTTTTTACAATTTACAATACCGGCTTTCCACTTTTTGCTAGAAACATGACAAGTGCGTGATGTAGTTGCTATTAAACTTTAGATTCGAAATCGAAAATCAAGTTTGCTCTACTCCAATTTTAAACAAGTTCGCTATTTTTATCTTTATTCCTTTGATGCAACTGGTGATCCAAATTTTTTAGAAATGAAGATCAATTTTTTTTAATAAAGATTTTTGCAGACAACGGCAATTACGCACACAAATGTCCACTAAAACCTTTTTGTTACTTTGCTTTCTGTTCAAAACATTGTCTCACATTTCAACTGTAAAGTGAAATGAAAATCCGAGAGGAGCTTTCAGGACACTTCCTTCCAGCTTGAACTCTATGAAGAGTTTAAGACGAGTCTTGCAATCAACAAAAATAAAAACTCTACACCATCTCCACTCTGAACAACGGCGCAACACACTCCTCTCGTAGTTTACACATTGGGCTACTCCAAGAAACTGAGAGTGGTTCCCAGCGTTCATCTGCTCATATACCAGAGAGTGGCTGGTTTTGCTGTCACAAACTGCAAAGGGGTTTCGACTTACTCTCTAACATACAAGTCTGCTTTTATCATACTCCTACAACATACATGCCGTTCTACACGTAGAAAAATATTTCAGAAGCAGTGAACAACGCTTCTTTCAGAGGGTTCAACGCTAAACCATAAATGAAAGAGGGTTTGCTGTTGAAGCTCAAGTTAGCGTAAACTACGAGAAAAGTACTTATCGTTTCTCTTCTAGTCTGCAACAAACTCTGCTTCTGTTTTCTAATTCGTATGATTGCCAGCTTAAAACAAATATTAAAATGTCCAGAGAGAGTCCAGAGATCAGATGGAAAAATAAAAGTACAAAGACCTTTAGCTAAAACTCTTATTTATGGTAGATAAATTTTTAAGATTTTATTGATCACTTTTTCATCACATGATATTCCTAAATCGCAATAGCTTCAGCCTTGATTAGAACTACCAGATGAATTGGGGCTAGTTGAAATTCCTTTATTTTAAAGCAATTTTCTACAAAAACAATAGATACAAAGGTGATGGCCGGATAGCCTTTATAATTTTAATTAGAATTGGAAATAAAGAATTTTACAAGAAGGAAATATATCTCATGAATTACAATACTTAAATAATTACATTTAGTTAACTGCGCTATTAACTTGATAAGGAACAACGGAGGATATTTGACTCACTAAGCCAGAACGCCAGAAACAGGATGAATCATAGGGTCGTGTGAATGAAATAAAAACAAAAAAGGAATACGTGATTGAAATGAGTGTGCTAATGCGACTGACCTTCTTTGTTAATTCCAGGAATCTTCATTTTAACCAATAAAGTTAAGAACTACGCATGTTGAGACTAAACATCATGAGCTTCGATGCATCATGCATCCACGCATGTAAAGAATGAAGTTGAATCACTCACAGACTCACAGCTTCACATGAGTAATCAGTAAAATTTACATAAGTCTTTCTCACAATCGTGGCCCTGCAAGAAGGGTACAGAGTCCTTGTTCAGGGACCATAAAACAAAGGAAATTTTAATCAATGAGCACTTTTTATGAGACAATGTTCTTGTATTTAACATGTATTTTTTGTAAATAGGATAAAAAATGCAACCATTTGACAAGGAATTCCGTAGAAAAATACTTAGAAGAATGCTACTTTCTTACGATTATCTTTTGACCTGCTTTGTTCAAAGTTCAAATTCCAAATTCATAACTCAAATGCCAATCATCCATTCCAAAATGTTGTTCAAAAATGCCAAAAGTGAACAAAGACCACAAATTTTGGACTCAAGTCCAGGTCCAGCAGAAGAAATGAACTCGAGCACGAGCAGAATTGAGAAAATATGACTCAAGCAGTCTCACGCGGTACTAAAGACAAAAATTCATACCGCGGTAAACAGAAGGCATGTGTTGAGCAGCTCTTATTTCTGAAGTTGTGCAAAAGTGGTTAATTCACTCAAATAAAAGTGCTTTTAATTTAATATTTAACGAATTGTTATTCAGCTATTAGTTGAATTAAGTGTGATTGTGTAATCGAATAGTGTATTTGTATTTCTAGTGAATATTCTGGGATTTTTACGAAATCGGGCATGATGGAAGGCGACTCTGTTAAAAAGAGGAGTGCTGAAGAGATAAATTTAATTAATAAAGAAATGGGGAATACACTCCAAAACATTACTGATTATGCGACTGAATGCTCATCTCTCATTTCGGCATTGTGTTCTAAAATTGAATCCGGAGACATTTCAACTGAAAAGGTAAAAAACCACTTTTTGATTGATATCGTTTGTTTAATTTTATGCAATGATTTAATTTAAATATTTAATTTAAATATTTACTTTAAATGTAGGGTTTAAGCTTTTTGGAGATGAAGAATCATTTACTTCTGCAATATTTGGTGGGAATAACGGGTATTTCATTGAATAAGACTTGCGGAAAATCAATCCAAAGTAGTTCCTTATATTGGTAAGTGTAGAAATTTATTTTTATTCGTGATTGAAATTTGTGATTGACTAATTCAGATGTGTTTGTTTAATTCCGGTTGAAGCGGATCCCTTGAGACACAGAGCGAATCCTGATAATCTCGCAGGGGTAAATATACTTCCGTCTCCATGTTCTTTACTTTCGAATATTAATAATCCCATTTCAAGCGTCTAATTATTCTTTATTTTGAACAGAGCGATGATTCTAGCGACGATGACGATGATGAAGAAGCACCAAAAGCAGATAAGCCAAAGTCTGGTGTGTACCTGCCTCCTAAAGTTGCTCCCCAACACTACGGTAAGTTGATTGGAGCTTAATTGCGCTTGAATTCGCCATACTATTATTTTTTTCGAGCATTTTTGACTTGTGTAATTTTTTGAACAGACGGAGACGAGGAAGAGCCATTCTAAAAAGGTGGAGAAAGCAAAGAAGACAATTATAAACCGAAATCTTATACGTGAAATGCAAGAAGAATTAATGGACACGCCAATGGAAGTTCACAACCGGGGAGATTCATATTCGGGCGATCTTCAGAGGAAAGCCAAGGAAAAGCAAAGGTTATATGCTAACAAATTTGTGATGCTCACTCATAATCGCTCTTACATCCTCTCATTCTAAACTTTCTTCATTGATGTGTTTTTGTTACCTTCCAGGTTTGAAGAAACATATATGACACGGTTACCCAGCACGAAACAAGAGAGACACAAACTAAAATCCGTCAGTACGATGGGTATTTTAGGTGATGAAATAACGGACTTTAGTGGGAAAATGAATAGAGTAAACAAATCGAAAGGAACTAAACGAAAATCTAAGGGAATGAAAAAGGGTGGTAAAAAGAGGTTCCGAAAGTAATGTTGTATGACCGCAGTAAATAATTGACACTACAGAAATTTCTTTTTTGTACTAAGTATTTAGTCTCACACAAATAACTATTTTTAGTCTTAATTAAAATTACATTTAAAATTTTTAAGTTTAAATTTAAACTTTTTTCAGTAAGCTCATAAGAAGATAACGTAACTATTCAGTAATATAGGAACAAGATCTTTTATATTAGATCAAAATAAAATATGTAAACATTAAAACAGGTCTACTCAATGAAAGTACTAAGTAGTCTACTTGCTTATTGCTTACTACTGAAATATCTAAAATCATTTTAATACATTTCCTGCATTTTAAAACTAGCTATTGTCATGTCTAACTAAACCCAAACTTGGAGTAGGGATATCCTTTGGTTCTTCCGGAGGATTGTTAATCCTCGGTTTAGTATCGGAAATTGAACTTTCCGACACCTGCGTCGTCGGATCAGTTGTCATATAGGTCGCAGTAACGTCGGACGAAAGTCCTAACTTTAACGAGTCCATTAGTTGACCATTAGTATTAGGAGGCATTGAAGACAATAAATTTACGTTCGCTGTATCGGTTGTAATCGTTGCCACAAAACTCTCATCGCTTGATCCAATTTGCATCTGACTTTCTTGTGGCCTGTGAGTCGAAGCAGTAGCCGACAAAAGCTCAAGGGCCGCATTACCCGGCACTGTCACGAATGCAGAGGCTGCGCTAGTACTTGTGCTTGGAATTGGTAGTGGGACTTTGGTAGACGTTGGGGATTTCAGGACAGGAGGTCGGACAAACGAAACGGGAGCAGGTTTTTTGAAAACATCATTATCATTCAGAGGGGGTACGTTGGCTACAAAAGACTTGGCAACTCTCGATCCGGGCTCCAAGGCAAAAGGTGATGGCTGAGATGTTGATCGTATCGTCAAGTCGCTAGTACTATATGGTAGCAAAGGACTATAATTCGGTATTCCAACAGACGGAGAGCCCACCGAGCGACCGCTATTGGATCGTACTCGTGGACTTCCACTTAAACCTAGCACAGGAGAGGAACTTGCACTTGTTGTCCCACGTTTCTTAGGACTTGGAGTAGCGAATCTAGGAGTGGAGGGAATTGCAAAGGGATCGTTAAGCAAACTAGGCGATTTCAGTGACACGGGTGAGTATGTTGGCGTGGAGTATGGGTCCACCAAAGATTTATACCTGGCGTTGAGAACTTCCTTTTTAATTTCGTTTGATATCTCTGTCCTTAAAAGCTTCTCATTTACTTTAAAGATAAGTTTGATGTCAGTGATCTGTTGGAAATGGAAGCAAACAAATGTAAATTGAATTCAATAAAACAAGGCTTTTTAATTCCAAGATTTAAGAAACTTACTTGAATAACACAGCCATCGCTCATTTTGGCCATTGCTCCGTATGGGACATGAATATTATCCACAAAAATGGAATGCCTTCCTTGATTAATGATATAGAATTCTCCAAAGTCCCGCATTTGGATCACGGCTTGTCGCCTCGAAACCTTTCCCGATGCACCTTCCAAGGTGAGATCAGCATCGACCTTATTGTTTGTGCTATTTCGCCCGAGTAAAATCTTCAAAAGGAATGTATAGTTCATTAGAGGAAATTAGATTATCACATCACGCTCAAAAAGACGTGACATTAACACACTATATCTATACAAGTCTTGACTTCACTTACTTCTTTTGATCTCATGCAGTAACGAACTTGTTTTCCACGTAAAATAGCCAAAGTCTGGTCATCAAACTCAGAAGTTGAAAATATTGAATGAAGATCAGTACCGTCCGAAACTACCAATTCCTGCATGCAGTGCCAAGACTCTACTTACTTCTTTTGATCTCATGCAGTAACGAACTTGTTTTCCACGTAAAATAGCCAAAGTCTGGT
Source organism: Rambutsinella grinnellia (assembly GCA_027743725.1). Classification (NCBI taxonomy): domain Eukaryota; kingdom Metazoa; phylum Arthropoda; class Collembola; order Entomobryomorpha; family Entomobryidae; genus Rambutsinella; species Rambutsinella grinnellia. Next base: position 1,114 of record JAHZMU010002167.1, on the reverse strand, counting down.
CATCAAACTCAGAAGTTGAAAATATTGAATGAAGATCAGTACCGTCCGAAACCACCAATTCCTGCATGCAGTGCCAAGACTCAACTTCTTCTTCCAATTGCCGGATTTGTCTTTTCACTAACCTGTAAATAAAAATTAGCAACTTGATATGATTTAGCCACAATACGATATGACACAATCAGTTACTTGAGCCAATTTTACTTATAAGTTCATATTTTAATTTGACATACTTGCTTTCCGTCTTGAGTTCATGATACACAGACATATCAGGTAAAGCTGCCACATAAGCATTGTCTTGTAGCTCGAACAAGTTGAATGGATCTTTGTAATCATGAACTGCAAAGAATATACATTGAGTTAGCTTACGCATAAATGATATCGAACTATCAATTCAAACATTTTCGCATAATCCTTACCATCTTGACCTTCCAAAAGATGAAAATTTTTCATGTCAAGCCAATGCATCAACAGCTTTTTAGCAGTTCTATTGTAAAATACATCTAGGTTTTCTTCCAATAGCTTTCCAAAATTGTTAATGTCTGGTGTTTGTCCAGGGCTCTAGTAATATCAAAGTTAAAAGCAACTAAATTAGCTTTCATCGCGAAATATCACAAGTAATGCACAATTGCATTATGCAATTTGCAGTGTATGCAAGGTAAAGATAAACTTGGATTAGTATTAATCATTAGTTTACCGTTTTAATAGTTCTTAGAAGAGATTCTTCTTCATCGCTAAAGAGGGCTTCAGACTGGATTCTGGCTTTTACCAGTGGATGCAAATTGTTAATTGCTGTCTGTGAAAGAGTGCCAGCCTTTTCATCATACAAAAGCGTCTCCCACCTGTGTGCCACCTCATCAAATGTGTAATGACAGGAAAATTTTGTTCCAGCAAATACGTGTTCCAAGTTTCCCTTTGTCTATAAGCAATATAACATAAACATGTATTAGTAAATACTGATAATAACGTAACCACCAACCAATAAAATAATTACGCTAAAATTACTAATTACTATTTTTGGTATTTACCTGCGTAATATTGACAAGTAGCCTATAGTCGTCCATCGGTGTCCACACATTATTCTCCGATAAATGATTTTTCTTTGCACTTTCAGAAG
>JAHZMU010002165.1:0-19435 GCA_027743725.1 Rambutsinella grinnellia | reverse complement strand
GGAGGATGAGCTGCGAGGCAAAATGGATCAAGAAGTGGACTTTGTCACAACCAAGGTAGGTTAAAATAAAAGATACAATTTTCTACTTTCTACTACTTGTTTGTTATGTTTAGAGAGAGATTAGTTGAGGTTAAATAAAAAATTTATATTTATTCATTAGGTGGAGCTTGACAGTGAAAATGCACGGCTGAGAGAAATGGTCAAGCGGTTGGAGGAAGAGGTGGACAAGACGAGGAAAGAGTTGGAGGAGAGCAGAGCGCGAGAGGAGGAGATGAACAAGATCAAGAGAGAATATACCCAATTGGAGAAAGAGAGGGAAAGCGAGCAGCAAGCGTATCAACAGTTGCTGAGGAAAGTACACGACATGGAGCAGCAGTTGATGGGAGAAAAGGAAGCCAAAGGAATTTCTCAGGTATTTTAAATTTTAAAATTAAATTGTTTCAAATTTTATATCATTTAAGTAATTCCATTAATTAATCCCTTATTTTTTTTAACTCTAGCGACCAACTCCTGTTCCAAGAAGAAATCTCGCTCCAAGCTCAATCGACTCTGGGTTACCATCACTGGATAGGTCTCCATCTCCTTCCAGGCGTGCCTTAGGTGCTTCCAGTGGCTCACAGATACAGCAGAACCAAGCGAAAGAAGAAGACATCGGTTTGGTGCTTCTACTTCAGCAAAAACTCAAGCAATCTGAGAAACAACGGGAGTCACTAGAAAAGTTACTTGAAGACCAGAACACCAGCAACCCCGACTCGGAAATTAGGAGAACGCAGGACCTCATAAGATTTGCAGGAGCTAGAAATGGAAAATGTTAAACTAAAAGACGATCTCCATAAGCTTCGCTCAAGTGATGACAAAACTACCGAGATTTCCAAGCAGTTCAAAACTCTACAGGAAGAGCTAGCTAGGAAAAAGGAAGAAAGTATCCAACTCAGAACGGTTCTCGCCTCGCCTAAAGCCAAGAAGAGTCCTGGTGGTGAACTAAATGAAGAGTTAACTCTCAATGGCGATGACGAAAACGAGATTGGGTTAATCCTCCAAACACAAAAGACTATAATTCAAGAGTTGGAAAAGGAGCTTCAGAAAGAAAAGAAAAAACAGGTCGAACACTTGAATCAGATGAAGTCATTGGAGGAAGACATCCAAAAGCAGAGTTTAGCATTAAGCACAGCGGTTTCCGGTGGTGGTGGTGATCTCCACTTGAGACATGAAGTGGGACGTCTAACAAATGAGAACCTCACCCTTCGAGACCAATTAGCCAAGCTGAAATCGGAGTTAAAGAAATCCAGGCGTAGTGACACCAGCTCCACCGTTGGGCTTAATGATAGCCTTAATATCAGCATGGATCATGTCTACCTGGACATTCGAAAGAAAAATCAAGATTATCTTGGAATGTTCGAATATAGACAGGAAGATGAAGGAAAGATATTGCGCGCGTTAATCATCGATCTTCAGCCCGCCATCGCTTTATCAGCGCAGCCCAGTGGACTTCCAGCTTTCATTTTGTTTATGATGATCAGATATACCGATTATATCAACGACGACAATAAAGTGAGGTCACTACTTACTAGCGCCGTAACTATAATCAAGAGGCTGATGAAGAAAAAGGGTGAGACTTTGGATGTCACAGTTTTGTGGCTCAGTAATATTCTGAGGTTCCTTCATACTCTTCGCTGTTTGGATCTACATGATGCTTTTGAAGATTTTGGAACAAGACATCCAAACAATGATTGTCCCTGCCATATTGGAAAATGCAGGCATTGACGGTACCAGCTCAGGGGTGATAACACGACAGGGGGAGAAGCAAAAACCATTAGATTCACTTCTAAGAAAGCTGGACATGACGTATAATTTATTGTGCAGTTATGGGCTCGATGTGGAAGTGATAAATCAAGTGTTTAGACAACTATTCTATTACGTCTGTGCTGGAGCAATGAACAATCTACTCTTGAGGAGAGAATTATGCAACTGGAGCAAAGGGTTGGACATTAGGTATAATGTGAGTTCGCTTGAGGAGTGGGGAAGGACGAAGAAGATGGAGGAAGTAGTGAAAACATCTCTTAATCCGGTTATTGAGGCGAGCAAGATATTGCAGGCGAGGAAGAGCGATAATGATGTGGATGTGGGAATCATCTGTGGTCTTTGTGAGAACCTGACTATTCAACAGGTAAGAGAATCGATTAGCTTGGCTTAAATTAGTCAGAAATTCTAACTTAAAATTATTTGCATATTATAAATTTTAATTTGTTGTTTTGCAGGTGGTCAAGCTACTGAATTTATACTCGAGCAAGGATGGAATCGACGCTGACAAGGTGAGCAAGCAATTTATCGAAAGGGTCCAGACCAGATTGATGGAGATGAAGGGGCAGACGCAGGAAGAACGCGAGCAACTCAACAAAAGCAAGCTATTGATGGACACCCAGTTTACATACGCTGTTAAATTCCCTTTCAATCCCAGCAATGTGAAACTGGAGGATGTGAACATTCCAGAGAGTTTTGGTATAGGGCAGTGGATTAACAAGAAATAAGAGATTAATTTTGAAAGTGTCTCTCATAACTTTGTGAAATAGTTTAATTGGTGTAGCTGTGATTCTTTCGAGTTTGAATTCGCACGATTAAAATAATTTTTGGTACAAGAAATAAGAGATTAATTTTGAAAGTGTCTCTCATAACTTTGTGAAATAGTTTAATTGGTGTAGCTGTGATTCTTTCGAGTTTGAATTCGCACGATTAAAATTTAAAATAATTTCTGGTGCGCTCGTAACAATAATTTGTAAATTGTTATCATTCTTAATTAACATTCCAAGTGTTGGAAACTAATTAGTTATCGCTTACTTAACCGTTTATTTACTTAAGTAAATCAGCAATTTGCTGTAAGTGTGCTTAATACTGTACTAATATGTAATTTGAGCTCAACAAATAGGTTTGAGTTGGTGCATTTATTAACTGGAAGGGAGATACGGTTTGGCTTAAAATCAGTTTTAATCTTTTGCATATTGTGACCAAAGAAGACTTAAAATTTAATATAAGAATTTCGTTAACTTAATTTAACTTGCCATAATAGTTTCGCATGTAACTTATATTTGAGTGAATTTGGTTGTGAGAGATAAATTACTAATTTAAAATGTATATAAACGGGCCGTTAAGTTGGAGGTGTTGTTCCACCGGTTTAAGAATTTCAGACTTGTAAAAAATATTCCAATTCATTTTCATTCCATTTTATTATTCCAATTATTTATTTCCAAGCTAATTGTGATGAGGTGAAAGATACGAGTATGTAACAAAAATGATGATTAAAAGGTAAATGAAAATGAAAAGATTTATGAGGAAAAATTATATATAGCTCATGCATAAAACTATGTTAAGACAATTAGAAACGAAGATGTGATGTAATTGCGATGATCGGATTAAGAAAAGCTTTAAAAAATCGGGATATAACTTATTGGTTTAGTAAATTATAGCTGCCTGCTAAATATTCGAAACGTGCTACCTTATCCTGTACTTATCTTCGAAAGAAATTAGTTTGTGAAAAGCGAAAACATAAATCATTTAACAAATCTATAACTCAATAGTATTTTTAAAATTAAACTGCAGCTAGTAATCTAACGGCGTTTGTGAAGACATTAACGGTTTAGTTGATGAGATGCGCTTTAGTAAACGAAATACTATTTTATGTAAATTTAATTAATCATAAAAAAAACTAACTGTACTTATGAACAATCATAACAACTTGACTAGCAAAGAGAAAATCAATCGATAAAGTAGAATTATGTCGCTATAAAAATCAAAGATTACAAAATTATCAATAGTAAATCGTCTTGAATTTAGAAACGAAAATGATACCATGTCACAAATTAATTAAGAATTTTCTTTTCCGAATTCAGAAATAAAAAAATGATTTAATTCTAATAGCATTTATAGAGCGATTTATTTGCAAAGAATCAATTGTCGCGTTGAAATATATGGATCATAAAGTAGGACAAAAGATATTCCCCACATGTATGAATCCACAAACAACTCAAAGCCGACATAAATGCTTATATTTTATTATTTTTTGTCGTTCTCTTTCATTCACTCCATTTCCGTTTTGTTCAAACAAGAACCTAGCCATATCTCCATTCCCATCAATTTCCTCCGTCACGTCCAGTCCATCTCAATCTCCCGTCATGTCATCCTCCTACCGCTTTTTTATACTCTAAAAAATTTAGGGCACCGGAAACGTGTCACTTTCATCTCGCAAGATTATGCAATCCTCTTCTCTCTCTCCCTTTGCTACCTGCTCATTGCCTGTTTTTCAGGAGAGAGATTACGATCATCACCTGCCACCTTCTAGCTCCCTTGGAGCTCGCGTAAATCTTTTGTAGAGGCAAATGAGATGGTAAAAAAAGGGGAGATGTGGACCAGCCTTTTTATCCCCCTCCAGGGAGCCCCTGTTTTGTGTTGTTGCTCCGCTTAGTATATACAATTCCATTTCCCTTGTCGTTTTATGGCGTTCTCATTGAAAATGGAATTAGTAATGATGATGTTGTTACTCCACGAAAAAGAGTAAAAAAAAGAATGGATGGAATGAGTTTGTTTCCATTTTTCTCCATCTCCATATCATTCCACAACTAGAGTGGAACGCAACAGGAAAGAATGAGAGTGGAGGTGCGTGGGACTATTGCTTTCTCTGATGATGAAAATCTCTTTAAAATTCATCATCTTCCTTGAACTTCTCGTCCTGTTAAGGAAGGCGGAAGTGACGCTGGCCACTCAAAGTAAGAAAGGTGTGGGGAGGGCAACTCCAGCTCCAGAAGAGCTTCAGTATTACGGCGGATTTAAGCAGCAAAGGCAGTGTAAACCCACAAGCCAGGCGCAGTTTCACAGTTTCTCACATTCCCCAAGGATCTCCGTCAGATATGATGGAAGGGTTTTCAACGGCACTTTTGCAACGCTAAAAAAACTCAGCGTAAGTGGAAAACGTATTAGAAATACGATGTACAGCAAAGTACCCAATTACGTTAATTCCAAATCCGTTAATGGTGAGTGAAAGTTGACTCCAGCCACAATCTTATTCTAACAACAACTTATTTTCCAGGTAGACAAAGCTTTGCTAAAATCCTTTGAAGATAATATGGATACTTTCTGCCATTCGGAAAATGTTCCAAAGTCTCCTTGTCTCAACTACACAACCTCGACATCAATTCCAGTTCACCTTTTATACTTGTCAATCGATACTCAATGTCAGAGCTATTGCAAGCAAGTCTTGCACATTTCACAGCTAAAACTAGCGGACGCCAAGGGCACAATCTACGGCAACATAACAAACATCCAAGTCCCAAAAACTACGGAAAAACCTCGTTCTAGTACAACTCCGGGTTTTGGTCCTCACGATGACGATTCCACAGATCTTGTCAAGATTTTCGTCAGTCCTGTAGGAAGCTCGGGCAAGAACTGGATTGTAAAGTGTTCAACAAACAGTGGCTTTACGGCAAAGGGGGCAACAATGATGAGCTCAGAGGAAACTCATTCCATTAAGGAGACGAAGGAATACAGAAAATCCGGAATACATACAATCCGGGCAACGTTTGATCTTAATACGGAGTCTGTGGATAATGTTCATTGCTCATTTCCAAAACTGAACGACTTTCCTTGGATCAGCACACACACGTCGATTCATTTTCATAGTGAGTTTAGCCAAATTTAAATCACAATTTTGAATCGTAAGAATGCTAAAATGTTATTATTCTACTAAAGATCCCATCTCATACTGGGAATGTATATTAAGGCTCTGTGGCGCCTTTGCCTGCTCCTTCATCGTAATCAGTGGGGTCTGCATCCTAATTCATAAATTCATTCATTCCGACTGTTGTGCTAAGAAGAATGTGAGTTCCGCTGTAAGCCAAGCTAGTTTGAATCTAAACGTTCAGAAAAGTCTGCAACAGCAGAGTAGCTTTGGAAGCGGAAGTGGAGATGCTTACGGATGGGGTGTGTACAATTCACAACTGAGCTTGGAAGGTGGAAGCGGAGGTCTTGGAGCTAATAGAAGAGTTGTTATGGAAAGGCTAGCGGAGGAAAGGTTGGCAAGGGAAAGAGGCGAATGTTTAGAAGAGAAAGGAGGCGAGGAGAAAGCTGCTCCTGTTGCTCAACTACACGGAAGCATTTCATCATGTCATTTGTAATTGTAATTGTAATTAGCAATCTCTTTACGTGTAAAAGCGCCATGTGCACAACGAATTGTTCGGAAATAAGTTAAGAACACACCAATAGTTTAGATATTACTTAATTTACTCTTAAAATTACTTTTTAATATTTCATCAAATTATATTGTCATGTGACTGCGCATGGAACAATGTCATTTTAGTCATCTTAAGCTACAAATTACGTGATGAAATGTTTTACAAAATCGAAATTTCAAATAAATTATAATTCGGTATAAGTATGCCAATTTAATTTAGTCAGAATAATCTTACTTATGAAAATTGTATTGAGTAAAAGCTATAAAAACTCAAGCCTTACATACACTCCACATTTTCTTAGTAAAATATTTGGATTGCTTGAGAAATGTCTACAATTGGGTTAAGGAGTACTGAACAAAGCAATTGGCCACGGTACTCACAATTTCTTTTGTACATTACAAAATTAAATGCCCGGAGAAGCCAAATTCAGCCACTTAAAATGAGCTTGAAGCGCATCAAGGTTATATAAACAATTCTTAGTTTTACATTTGGGGGCAATAAAAACCTTGTGTTCATAATTCGTTTATTATAAAAATTAAATGTCAACCTGACTAATAATATAGAATTAATCGGATTGGCTAATGCTGTATTTATATTCATCCAGTAAAATGCTGCCTGTTTTCTCCTCTTCTCCACCTATAACTTTGATTTTGTTAATGCAACTTCCACATTTCTTAGCTCGCATCTATGAACCAATCAAAATTGAAATAAATCCTATTCAGTTTATAGAGTACCCGGGATTGGAGAAAAAATTACAAATTATCACATTATTTTATTCTATCGACATAGTTAACATCACAAATCCCGTCTTAATCAGAAATCTTGCTTTACCCCAACCCCAACCTAATCAAACGCTGGATCTAGAGACTGTACCAGTTTTCGATTTTGAGTTAAAAATCAAGCCAAAACCGGATGAACTGTTTCATGTATGTCTCCGTTACTACCCTGGATCCATGTCATTTCAGAAAGATTACAAATCGAATTGCTTTCTCCTCGATTTTTTTCGTTTTTCGTCCAGCTCCATTCCATGGAATGTTGAGGTTAGATATGACTTGTTTTCACCAATGTTTCACGAAGATGAAAACAAACAGTTAAATATAAGATATCCCCCAATTTGGCTAAAGCAGTGGATGGAAGATGAATCAGATTTTAATTTGATACTACCAAGTCGTATGCCTACAATCCACATATTTTTTATCAAGAAACTCGGACGTGCAGTAGATGAAAATGTGCAAACCGGGATACGTCATATCCTATATGAGAATGAGGAAGATGTTGCGAAAAACCTAATATTTTTCATAATATCTTTGGGAATCAATTCGGAAATTCAGTCCATATTTCAAGTGAACCTTCAGCTAACTTATAGCGAAAACGAATTGACAAATTTCTTTCAAAATAAAATAATGACTAACCTTCCTCTCATCTCAGATCTAATTGAGAAACCCGGACCTAGAAATGAATTGGGAACTAAATATTATCGAGGTTGGCTCCGGATGGTTGATGGGTCATTTTGCCTTGTGCAAGAATCCTTTGGACACAAAGAATAGCATAAATCACATAGATCCACTGAGTTCCGTAATACAAAAATCTGAAAATGTGGATGACCTTACAGCCCACATCTTGTTCCATTCTTGGATAAATTTGATGAAAAATTACAGTTATTTTAAATCCGGCTTTGTTTGCAGAAATGGAGAAAAACTCCATATTTCTGATGGTTCACTTGGGGATAAATTTTATCATTCAGTCCTCCGGTTTGATTCAAGAGCAGGTGGTAAAAGGCTCCATTTCCCTTTAATTGTTGAGGATAACATTAACGCTTATCGCTTCATTATCTGCGGCTATAAGGGAACAGAACCAGTAGCATTTGCAGAGCTGGTGAATATCTACGATAGATTTATTTGGGTATTATTGTTAGCTTCTGGAATAGCTGTGGGAAAAGTTTTACAATATCTTATTTCCGGTTCATTGCTCCCCAAAATCATTTACATACTAAAAGTAGTCCTGGAACAAGATCCGTTTCCAGCGAAAGTAGAAAATTTTAGCTCTCCAGTCAGAATAATAATTGGAGTATTCTTACTAATGGGAATTGTGTTGAGCAATAGCTATAAAAATTCAAACATTTATAATATGATATCACATAGGGCCCCAATAAAGTTCGAGACGCTTACACAATTGATGGACCAAAATATTACGATATTTTCAAAGTCAAAGGACATTTGGATATATTACCAGATTCTTAACCTTGATCATTACCTTAGTAACAATCAAACGGTTATCGAATTGCTTGAAAATCACGGAGTATATTTGACGGGAACACCCAACATTGAATTCTTTTATGTGCAGTCGGAACTTGGGGTTCTTGGAACGTTCAGAAGATCATACTATGAATCTGAGGAGGAAATCATTTTAAACGAAATGGTTTTCAATAACAGCGATATTATTCCATACAAAAAGTTGCTTGAAAACGCAATAGATTCGTACAAAGAAAGTAATCCTGGATGGGTGGAAGATGAGGACGAGAGCGACCTATATCAAGCAGAACTTGAACTAATTTTTGCATACAAAAACAGGGAGAGAAAAAGTATGATGGGATCATTCAAGAAGTGTACCAAAACTGCTTTTATACTGCAATCAAAAGCTGCAATCAGTCATGCCAGAATTTATGAAGGGAGAGGGGTTTATTTGGGGAAAGAATTGTATTTTCGACCTACTTACATCTTTAGTTTGAGAGGACTTACTACAACATCATTTCTAGAAAGACTGGCAAGGTTCAAGGAAAGTGGAATATTAAACAAGTGGATGAATATAGTGGAAACCATTTCATCCTTATGGAGTTGAAATAAGTTTATCGATTAATTTGTTGTAAGTGTCCTTCTGTCCTACTTTCTGTCGTTTGATAAATCCGTCGAGTTAATCAAAAACATTCATGAAATTACTAGTCTTGTTAGTATTTTCAAGTTGTTATTTCATCACACTCCAAATTCTAATAATAAACAGAATGCCTAGAAAAGCGAAAAGTTGGATATCGCGTATGATTTGCTTCAGTGGTATTGAACAAAGCAATTCGTCATAGCTACTTACCATAACTAGATATTGCCCATTACTAGTTTTAATTTTAATAGTATGAATTTTAATGCGAGGAAGAGTCAAGCTCAACCTTAATAAAGCATAAAGGTGATGATATAAATAATTTAGTCTTAGATTCGTTTACGGAGAATAAATAATTTGAGCTTTATTTATTTAGCGTTTTCATATAATGAATAAAATTAAAGTTGAACATGACTAAATGCTCATGTGCACAACGAATTCTTAGGAAGTAAGTTAAGGACCCACATAGTTTAGATATCAATTAATTTACAATTAAAATTACTTTTTAATATCTCATTAAGGCTAAATATATTCTCATCATGTTCGCATTGAGCAATCTCATCCAATTCAATTCAAATATGTAATGAAATATGTTTGACAAAATCGAAATTTCATTCAAATAAATTATGATTCGTTATAATTTAGTGTTTAATTTGGCCACAATAATAATTTAAGTATTCTTTCTATAATGGGAAGTGTATTAAGTAATAGCCGCAAAAGCTCAAACTTAGACTGCTTTTTTAACGAGAATGGTTGAGGAGTGCTGAACCAGAAGCAGTTCGTCACTGTACTAATGATTCCTATTATCTATTTCATATTTTAATGCTGGGAGCGGATAAATTGAGCTTCTTAAATTGCTCATTTAGTTCACTATTATATGGTTTGTAGCATGCTGGTATTCAGTGAATACTATTCATATTCATCCAGTAAGATGCTACCTGTTTTCGCATCTCTTCTACATATATTATTGCTATTTCAAGTTCCATATTTCTTGGTCTGCAAAGCCAAAAATGAATCTATAAATTCTATCCAGTTTGTGGAATACCCGGGATTGGAGAAAAAATTACAAATTATTACATTGTTTTATTCTATCAACGTAGTTAACATTACAACACCAGTCTTAATCAGAAATCTCATTTTAACAAAGCTAAATCAAACAGTGGAACCAGAAGTTATACGAGTTTTCGATTTTGAGCTAAGAATCAAACCAAAGCCTAATGAACTGTTTCATGCATGTCTTCTTCACTATCCAAGCACCAAGTCATTTCAGAAAGTTTACAAATCCAATTGCTTTCTCCTCGACTTTTTCCGCTTTTCGTCCAGCTCCATTCCATGGAATGTTGAAGTCAAATATGACTTGTTTCCACCAATGTTTTACAAACATGATAAGCAATTAAATGTAAGATATCCACCACTTTGGTTAAAGCACTGGATGGACGAAGAATCAGACTTTAATTTTATACTACCAAGTCGTATGCCTTTTGTCCACATATTTTTTATCAAGAGACTTAGTATTTTAGTAGAGCTTGATGCGCAAAACTGGATACGCAACATTCTATATGAGAATGACTTTGATATTGCCAAAAACATCATATTTTTTATAATATCTTTGAAAACAAATTCGGAAATTCAATACATAAGTCAAGTAATTTTTCAACCAACTTTTACCGGAAACGAAATGACAAATTTCTTTAATATTGAAATAATAATCACCTTTCCTCTCATCTCACATCTGAAGCGAGCATCCGACCTGCAAATGAACTGGAAAGTCAATATTATCGAGGTTGGTGCCGGATGGCTAATGAGTCATTTTTCATTTTGTAAAAACCTCTTAGACACCAAGAATGACTTAAATCCTATAAATCCACTGAGTTCAGTAATCAAAGAATCTGAAGACGTTGATGACCTTGCAGCCCACGTTTTGTTCCATTCTTGGATCAATTTGTTGAAAAACTATAGTTATTTTTATTCCGACTTTGTTTGCAAAAACGGGAAGAAATCATATGTACCTGAAGGTCCACCTGAGGAAAACTTTTTCCATTCAGTGCTCGGGTTTGATTCAAGAGCAGGTGGTAAAAGGCTCCATTTCCCTTTAATTGTTGAGGATAGTATCAACTCTTATCGGTTTATTGTCTGCGGTTATATAGGAACAAATCCAGTAGCATTTGCAGAGCTGGTAAACGTCTACGATAGATTCATTTGGGTATTATTGCTCGCCTCTGGAATAGCTATGGGAAAACTTTTACAATATCTTATTTCCGGGTCTATGCTCTCCAATATCCTTTATAAATTAAAAGTAGTCCTGGAACAAGATCCATTTCCGGAGAAAGTGGTGAATGAGAGCTATTGCGTTAGAGTAATAATTGGAATATTTTTACTAATGGGAATTGTGCTGAGCAATAGCTATAAAAATTCAAACATTTATAATATGATATCCCAAAGGGCTCCAATTAAGTTCGAGACTTTTAGGCAATTGATGGACTACAACATTACCATATTTTCTACGTCACAAGACATTTGGATATGCTACAAGATCATTGACCCTGCTTATTTCTTGGGTGAAAATGAAACGGTTATCGAATTGGTTGAAAAGCATGGAGTATTTTTAATGGGAAGGTCCAACATTGAACTGCTATTTGTCGTGCAATCTGAACTTGGAGTGCTTGGAACGTTCAGAAGGTCATATTATGAATCTGATGAGGAAGTCATTTTAAACGAAATGGTTTTCAATAACAGCGATATTATTCCATACAAAAAGTTGCTCGAAAACGCGATAGATTCGTACAAAGAAAATAATCCTGGATGGGAAGAAGAGGAAGAGAGTGAATTAGAGCAAGGACAAGATGAACTAGTTCGTTCATATGAAAATAGACAAAAAAGGAGTATGAAGGGATCACTAAGAAAGTGTAACAAAACTGCTTTTATATTGCAATCAAAAACTGCAATGAGGTATGCCAGAATTTATGAAAGGAGAGGAGTTTATGTCGGGAAGGAGTTGTATTTTAGGCCTGCATACACATTTAACTTGAGGGGATTAATTACAACATCATTTCTAAAGAGACTAGCAAGGTTTAAGGAAAGTGGGATATTAAATAGGTTGATGAAAATCGTGGAAATGATTTCCTCCTTAAAAACTTATATAAAAGAAGAGGAAGAGGAGACAGTCAAAGGCGTTTCGATCGAGGGAAATATTTTGGTGGTGTTTAGCCTTTTGATATGTGGACTAACTTTGGCATTAATTGGTTTCCTTTTGGAGGCAATGTGGAAGAAAGTAAGAATTTATCATTATCCTAAGGCAGAATTAATAGATATTACCAAGCTTTAGGCTTAAGATAAATAATCAAGCTATCTGGAATTAATTTTTAAATTAAATCTTATTCGTATTTTCAAGTTGTAATTTTATTTTAATCATTCCGTGGTTTATCATAATCTATGTGCTTATACTGTTTGGAGAGCGCCTACGATTTGCTTGAGTAGTATTGAACAAAGCAATCCGTCATGAATAGTACTCACGAATAGTGAACTACGATGACTATTGCCCATTATGAATTTTAATGGTGAGAACAGCCAAGCTCAACCTTAGTAAAGCATAAAGGTGATGATATAAACAATTTAGCCTTAAATACATTTACGGAGAATAAATACTTAAGTTAAGCATTATTTATTAACGTTCTCGTATAATGAATAAAATTAAATATCAACATGACTAAATGCGACAACATGACTTCAGTAATTCTATGCATCCCATTTCTTGTCTAACCGTTCTAAAAACGGTAGCCCTTTCTGGCAACTATTATAATTTAGAAATACTGCATTTTCCCTCCTATATCCCAAGGCATCAATATGATCTCCGATAGCCTTTTGGTTAAACTCATCAACCTCTCCATCTTTGGAAACAACTATCCAACCACGCTCATCCCTTCCAGTGAAGCAGGTACTAATGAAGGCATGGCATGACGCATATCCAGTGGCCTTAGAAAATGTAAGGATAATGGATGCCGAAGGGTATAAATTTGGATTACGCATACTTCTTTTTTATGCAAGATGAAAGACATTGTAGGAGATTGTATTGGTTAAACTCATCAACCTCTCCATCTTTGGAAACAACTATCCAACCACGCTCATCCCTTCCAGTGAAGCAGGTACTAATGAAGGCAAATTTTTTTTGATCAGTCAAGGTCACAACAGCTCTCAAAGTACCCCATGAGGGCGGAGCATATAATGGAGTAGCTTCATAGTATGTTCCAGGAGGAGTTTTTATTTTGTGGATTTCAAGCAATTTCCCAAATCCAAAGTTGTATGCGAGTGGCTCCGTAGTGGTTGAATTTCGGCCGAAGCACGAGTAATAATAGAATTCATCATCTCGAATATCAAAGTAATTTGGGAGGGCAAATACTGTCCTGAAAAGATGATATTTAGACCCCGCCGAAATGAAGCGAAAGCCGTCGACCTATTTGAAATGTTATATGAATTAATGCCAAAGTTCAGGAAGAATAGATTTTGACTTTGTACTTACAAGCGATCTTCTCGCAGGTGTCGGTTTAACAGGCACACCTTTACATGAACCTTCCCTGAACTTGTCAAAGTGATCCAAGCATCTCACTAAACTCACTCCTGATAGGAGCACAACCCAAGTCTTGCAAACATTTTTAAATCTCAACTTGTCCCAATACATTATGAAATGAAGTGAAGATTAACACGATCGTTTTATAACTGAAGAATACCCTGACGGTGTTCCATAATAAAATGATAAGGAGCTTAATGGGCATGACGCATATCCAGTGGCCTTAGAAAATGTAAGGATAATGGATGCCGAAGGGTATAAATTTGGATTACGCATACTTCTTTTTTATGCAAGATGAAAGACATTGTAGGAGATTGTAAGATTATGGTTGAAGGGACACGGACATTATAAGGTGATGCCTTCAAAGCATCCTTTATAACATTTATATGAATACAGATTGATGAGTAATTGTAATCAATAGTTTTACATAAAATATTACTGAATATAAATTTTATTGTGGTTGTTAATCAATATCTGCGTGAAAATGAAAATTAAGCTTCGTAAAATAATATGATGAATGAGGATAAATAGCATGAGTAATAACTTAACCGAGATGATTCACATTTCCACATTACCTTTAATATTTTTGATCATTAACTTAAAACTATACCCTTCCTACACGAGTCATATCTCAGAAATACAAAATTCTTCCGGTTGAATCCCATACTTTTCACGTGCTCCTCCACCACTTTCCTCTCCTCCGCTCCAATTTCTGGCTTTAGTGAGAAGACACTCCAGCTAGCAATTTGAAACAATCCAAATCCATCACTACAAACAACAGAGACTGCGAAAGTTTTATGATCTGTCAAGGTAATTGTTTCCGTCACTCTCACTAAAGAGAGTACTGGATTGGTTGATCTAGCCTCGAAATAGATTCCAGGCTTTGGAGTAATCTTAAATGTCCCAAGAAGTTGCCCGAACCCAAATGAGGCTCCAATTGAAGGACGATCTGTAACAGTTGATGTGTTCCTAGTGTAGCAGGAAAATGAAAATTGGGTTTCGTAAGATAATATGATATAGCATGAGTAATAACTAAACCGAAATGATTCACATTTCCACATTACCTAGTATAACAAGCATCATAGTACAAGTCTTCCTCTGCCAGATTCTTGTAGTTTGGTAGGGGTAAGGCTATACTATAAAGATTGAATTTGGAACCTGCCGAAAGATGTTGAAAACTGTCTATCTAAAGATTTAAAATAAACTTTTTAAAACTTTGTTGTGAAATAAATTGTGTTTGACCCTTTCTTACAGTTTCTCTATCAAATGAAACAGGGCGGACGGCTCTACACGGGCCTTCTATGAACTGGAGGGGGAGATCTAGACAGTTTATTAAGGACACTCCACTTAATATTGCTAAGGCAAAAATACCAGTCTCAAAAGTCCCCATTTTCGATCTCGCTTAGATAACGTGTAATATGGCAAAGATGAGTAGGCAAACTAATTCAACCAACTCGTTACAGAAAATTAAGTTGAAGTTTTGAGCTGGCCTTTGGCTTGTAAAGTCTAACTAAGCGTAACGCTTAACAATCATTTCATAATAAGTTGTGCAATGCAATGGCAGTGTCAATGAATTTGATAAAGTTAGGCAAAGACTTGCATGTCTGCATATAAAAGATGGCACATGAGCCTAATTTTAATACAGATTAACCAACCCATTTTGCTTTGTTTACATGTTATAGGAAATTGGGATAAGCTTGTATTATCCTAATTAGACCTCCTTATCTGAGATAGCTTTCAATATTTTTCAGCTACGATTCCTTAAAGATAACCCTATTTTTACACTTTCCATATTCCAAAAAGATAATATTCTGTTTCTTAAAACCTAAAGAGACTCCTTGGTTTTCAATGACCCTTTTTGTTTCTTCATCCACTTCCGGTTTAAGTGTAACCAAGACCAACCCTTTCAGATTTGAATTGGGCCAGCAATTGACTATGCCGGCAAATGTTTTATAATCTGACAAAATCACTTTTTGTCTCATAACAGTTGGAGGTTGATCTCGGTTCCTGGCTGTTGTTCCCTCGTAATAAATTCCGTCTCTTGTAGTGACATTGTAGATTGTTGCTAATCTTCGCCCGAACCCGAATGCGCTGGCGATTGGTTCACTTGTTGTCGTATTGCGAGTAAGACAAGCATATGAGTGAAAGTCATCTTCAGTCAAACTAGTATAGTTGGGATGAGGCGTTACAAATTTATAAAGCTGGAATTTTGACCCTCCAGAAATGTATTTAAAAGTGTCTACCTAATAAAATGACGCCAAATTTTATTAACTTTTTAGTACATTTAAATTCCAATTTCCTTACTAAATCTCTGCTGATATTTATATGTTCAACTGACGAATTGAGACATTCACCATCGTTGAAATTTATTGCTGGCTCAAGACTTGACACTGATATTATAATTCCTAACAATGCGTAAATTAAAAGAATAGTCATAGTCATTATTAAATCAATTAAATTAACAGTACAAAAGTTTACAGAAGGAAATTACAATTTTAAAAAGGCAATTAATTTCGTTTATACAAAACAAGTGGAGATAGAAACAATCAGGATTATTCTCCGAATGTTTAATTGTTTATTGGAAAGCATAAAATTTTACAATGGACGATTAAAACACGATTAGTGCAATAAATAAATAAATAAATAAAATAAGTTAAGTCCTAACTAACTAGTCCTAACTTTAATGATAGGAGCCCCAGCTTCCATAAAAATCAAGGGGACTAATCGGACCACTCGGTTCCCATCTCTTATTATCAAATATCGGGTTGCCATATCTGCACGAGTCATATCTCAGCCATATAAAGTTGCTTTTATCAAATCCTAGGGAAATTGCATGATCTTCAATCATTTTCTGCGTCCTCTCATCAATATTTGGCCCGAGCGTCACCAACTCCCAGGCGCGTTGATCCACGCCCGTAAAACAAATAGCTATGAAAGCAAAGCTCTTGTTATCAGTAAAAGTAACAACTGCTCTAAGCGTATCCCACGATTGGCTAGGATCTGTTGGAGTCGCTTCAAGATAGATTCCATGACCAGTTGTTATCTTGAATGTGCTTAATAATCTCCCAAACCCGAAGGTAGCCCCAATGGGGTCCCTCGTAGTTGTATTACGTCCAAGGCAAAAGTCATAAGCGTACTCGTCCTCACGCATAGAACTGTAGTTGGGCATCACAGAAGCCATTCGGTACATGAGGTATTTACTTCCGGCTTTGATGTACCTTAATTTATCGATCTGAAAATATTTAGGTTTGATTTTTACATGAAATAATTTTCAGAAATGTGCTTTTTACTTACGAAATCCCTACTAGCTTTTACAGGCATGGGGTGAATACCAGAGCAGGATCCCTCCCTAAACTTATCGAATGGCTCGAGTGCCATGGCCACTCCCAAGCCCAACGAGAACAATACAAACGCGTTGATCATTTTGAGTATCACTCTACCCCAGTTATAAATAAATAAAAGCCTAGTATCAGGATAAGTATGAGTTTATACTGGAAGGCATTGGCTGGAACCGCTCGCTATTTATACTGAATCATTTTAAGTTACAAATAATTAACCATAAATTTCCGTTAAAATTTTGGAGTACCTTAAGAAGTTAACCAGTATTCTTGTAAAAATATCCAAATCATTAAAATAGAATCCTTCATTATTCTCCTAATTTCAGGCGGTAGGGATTAAGATAGGCTTGGATAGCGACACACCTCATTTTCCTACCAAATTTAAAGGCTCTCCTCCCAAACATTTATTCAAAGAGATGCTTAACCAATTCTAACCAAAGCCATACTTGTAGCACTTGGCTAATAGTCCGTAGTAAAATACAACTAAACGTTGTTGTCAATTCATTTGCAATTGCAAACAAGATTATATGCATCTCTCATTAAAATGCATTAGTTGATCAACCTTTCACATTAAAATGCTGCTTATCTTGTGAGTATCAATGCAAACGTTGCGCATCACTGAATTGCAATGAATTGCAGATGTGCAATAACAAGTCAAATTCATTAATTTGGAAATGGCTTAAATATCAGACACGTTAAGATGTTAATTAAAAATTATTGATTTTCAGGAATTTATTTTAATTTTTAGTGGCTTACATAATTGCACAATGATTTCAATGAAAAACACGCTATCTAATCAATTTTGACAACCAAATTATAAATAAATAAATAGTTGGACAAATATAAATTAATAGAGTAGTCTATTTAAAATAGCCTTAATGTTCCGAACTCCAACCGTGGTGTTCATCATGATGATCATCGTGGTGGTCGTCGTGGTGGTCGTTGTGTTGATCGCGGTGATGGTCTTCGTGGTGATCATCGTGATGATCATCGTGGTGGTGTCCGAGCCTATGATGGTGCCCTGAATCAACGATTGGTCCTCCCTTCCTACAAGAATCGTACCGGATGAATGTAAAAAAGTCACGCTTGAAGCCCAAGGAAAGGACATGATTCTCGATCATCTTCTCCGTTTTCATATCAATATGCGGTGTATTGGACACAGCCATCCATCCGCCTTGATCAGCTCTAGACCAACAAGAAGACAGGACGGCAAATGTTTTGTGGTCGGTATGTGTCACGGTAAGCTTGACATTGTCATAGTTTGGACCTGGACGAGTTGGTGTCATCTCACCATACATTCCAGGCTTAGGAACCATCTTCCAGGTTGAGAATAACTTTCCAAATGCCCAATGCCCCATGATTGAAGGGCCGTGGGTTGTAGTCGCGTTCCAGGTGCTGCAGTAGTCGTAAAAAAACTCATCAAGTCTCATAGAACTGTAGTTGGGGAGGGTTGAAATCGCTCGGAAGCGGTGGTAACGGGAACCGGCGACTACGTAATGCAAACTGTCAACCTAAAATACATTTTAAGGCTCTTTTTAGTTTCCATCGTTGCTAAAAGTCCCATATTGAAATATTGACTTACAAATTTACGGTCAGCCTTAACCGCATGAGTTGGGAACTTGTGGCAGGACCCCTCCTTGTATCTATCGAAAGGCTGCAGGGCTGTGACTAAAGTCACTCCCAACATGAAAAATAAAATGTTTACCATTTTTCTCAGAATTTCCCAAACCAAAGTCTATTCTTTACCAACTCTGGTTTTAAACTGAATTATTGAAATTCCAGACGAGCTTATTTATACCCAGCCAATTAGTCTAAAATCTAAAATACTAAATTGTTTGGGTACTCTACGTTCATTTAAATCAGGAAACTTCTTCATTGTTGCTAGATCCCTTCATTGTTTTTAATCTAAGGGATCATTAATGGGTTGGGAAGCCTTTATTCTCCCTTGGGAAGTCAAGCCTTCCAAATAACACCAAATCAACACCAAATCTGAGGCTTCTTCAATTTTCCCAATTGCAATCTGAAAATCTGAAATCATATCTTATTTCCCACTGCCCATTAATGACCAACAATATTTATTTCTGGATTTGTCTTCGGTTCCACCCATGACCACTTCAAGTGAAACGTACAAACAACTTGATTGGAAGGAAGGGATTAGCTTATTACTGTTACTATTGCAATAATAGATGTAATCAATTATTTATTGTTTAGCAAAGCATCCGATCTCAAACCTTATCTGATATGATATGAGCTAATGAGTTAGTGAGCAAAATGTGTTGGCAATACGCATAATATTATTGATGATATTTTTAGAAGATTGGAGTAGGTCAAGTCAGGGTTATTTTTTGCTATAAGCTTTTATTTATTTTGCCTTCAAATGAATATGGAATAGGTGGTTTAAATAATTAAAATCACTTAAATGCTAATGCTAATGCTAAATGACATTT
>JAHZMU010002164.1:0-10043 GCA_027743725.1 Rambutsinella grinnellia | reverse complement strand
GGCGCTCCCTTCACCTTTAATTCAGTACTTTCGTTTCAAAATCCACATCAGTTTCCTTCTCTTCGCGTTTAATCCCTCCACTTTTCAGCCTTATCAACTTTAACTGATTGATTATATAAATTGCAGTTAATGCAATTGAATAGTTTTTAGTATAATCACGAGGCAATTTCGTCTACTGTTCAACCTCCAAAGTCCTTCAAGTGCTCCAACCTTTATTCCCTCCAATCACAGATATTTCAACCCCTCTCCACTCACAATTTAAAGCCTCACTACCAATTTTGCTCATTCACTTTCCACTAATCCGATAACCATCATCTAATTATGATAAGTCTAGAGAGAAACCCGACAAGTTCTATCAACCCATTCGACTAACTAGAAACCAATCACCACTCACCAACTCTGTTCCAAAAGCTGATGGTCTACGAATTACACATGATTAGTTAAAGGTTATCAATCACTTATCATTTAAACAGGGCCTGCCTTTTTCCCAATTAACTTTTTCCTAGTTGGTGTCAAAACAGTGAGAAGTGAAAGAAGCATTGAGAAAACTAGTGGACATGATTGAACGAAGCATGGACCCGGTACGTACTGTTAACTCTTCATAACCCTATGGGGAAATCCACCGAAACACGAGTCCCAAACCCGACAAAATCCCCTATCCTGTAATGCTTTAATGAAAGAGTGAAGAAGTACCTTTTCCAGCAATTTTTAACATGGAAAGGATAGCAAAGTTGGGCTTTCCATATATTTCTATTTGAATAAAAATAGCGTGGGTGGGATCTAGAAGATGAAGAGGTGTGTTCCGCCCTGTATCAATTTCCCGGTGTTGTGTTAACATGGATGGGATAGGGAGGAGGAGAACTGTATCCGGTTTCGATGTTAGCTATTGGACGAGGGTTGGATGCCGGATGGAGGGTGATGTGAATTGAAAAGATGACAAAGCGTTTCGTTTTCTTCTGTGACAGAGATGAAATCAAGCTGAACAAAGTCAATCAAGTTTATATGAAAATTTAAAATTAGATTTAAATCGAAATTGCGGAGGTGGATGGTGTATGAATATGAAATGGTTTTCATATGAAGTGAGAACGGAACCGGAAGGAGCGTGGGTGAAAGCAGTTGAGTCGCGTTTGAGTTTATTGAGTAGAAATTCTACTGAAGAATATGCTTGGAACGTAGCTTCTGCTTAAGAACTTTATAATTTATTGAATCAAGAAAATGAAAGCAATTTTTGGACAAGAAATTCACTTAAATGACTATTGATTTGATAGTACATCAGTATTGGTGTTCCGGGAAGTAAAAGAGAAAATTTAAAGCAATTGAAGAACCAGAACCGGTTTAAAATAGAATATTTATCCACAATTAGCTTCTAACTACTCGTACTCTATGCTAAACATTTTAAACGATTCCAAAAAGAAATGCTGTGAAAATGATTTTCAAAACGTAAAACTTTTAAAGCCTATTCTTACTCAAACATATTAGACAGGAAATAACAAAAGCTATTCATATTCTCCATTTTATAGAATAATGCACCGATTATCCCAGACGTTCTTATACACCGGGGGGGATACAGAGTTATCATTTTCCTCATTATGGTCGTCCAGCTCCATTTGACGGCGAAGTTCCATACGCATCCTCTCTAGTTCCAATGTTGGTGGTTTAAGATGATGATATCGGCTGACCTGTACTGTTTCCTTTGGAACTGGCTTCACCACTTCTCGGAGACCCAAGGGTGTCTCTACGACGACAATCTGGGATTTGACGCTTCTGGGGACAGGTAGCTCCTTGTCCGGTTCTAAAGTGAATCGTACACGCTTCTTTTGAGTTTGGCCTTGAGCCTTGTGCTGATCTGTAGCCATTGCATGTTGTCCAATTTGCTCCCTTTGTTCTTGATGAACCGGTGGGGTCAAGCATGACATTGAAGTACCTGCAAGCACTGCTGATGATGGTCCTGCGGATGCAATGTTTGACTGGACAGCTTGAGGACTTAAGGAGAGATGCGAGAATTCAATCGAGGGAACGTTTACCTGACCCTGCGAAGGCTGTTCTTCCTCAATTAGTGGGGTCATGATGGATTTGGCTGCTTCATGATTTAATGGGGATTTCATTAGTGGAATTTTTGGCTCAGTCTCCGGAGGCTGCTCTTCCTCAATTAGCCGGGTCATGATGGATTTGACCTCTTCATGATTTAATAGGGATTTCATTAGTGGAACCTTTGGCTCAGTCTCCGGAGGCTGATTTTCATCTATCATTAAAAACTGGAAATTATCCGCAACTCCTGAAATTTCTTCAGTTGCATGCATATAATATTCTGGGGATTGTGCAATCTCTATTGCATATTCCATGTCCATAATTGATCCATTAAGATCTACAAAGAGTGTATTGGTGTTGTCTGTCATTAGTGTCAACTGTTCCATGCTTTTTGAAAGATCTTTAGATTTCTCCAGATTCCCTGCAACATCTTCCAGAATCTCTGAATTACGAGTACTTATGCTTGCGCTTGAGGTTTGTGGTATCTCGTACTTGATATCGATTTGGGATCCAGGCATATCCATTAAGGACGCAATCTGTTCAACTTCCACAGACGGAGACTCATCCAGTTCCATCATATTAATATTAGCCTCATCCGTTGAATATGAAATGGGGCAGACTTGAGGTAGAACCTCTTGCGGTTCGGATTGGAGAGATGGAAGCACAGGTGGATCTTGTTCATGAATTCTACGGAAGGATTGCTTTTGTTTGAATGATTTTCTTAGGGTCATGGCCGCTTTATGAACTTTAGATAGATGGGAGGATGGTGACTTGGATATTATCCGTTTATAGATCCTTGGCCGTTCCTCTTTGGCATCTGTATCTTGAGATTGTTTTCGTTTACGTGGGATTCTTCGGACAAAGCTATGGGATTGAACACCCCTCCTGATCGAAGTCTTTGTTAGTGCAATTGTCTTAAACTCTTCCCGTAGAGCTTCTTCCAAGCCCAAAAGTTCTTTCCCGACTTTTGCTTTGCTAGTATTTGAGTTCTGTGGCAGTTGATCTTGTTGGGAAGCAGACAGTATTGGGATTCCATCTTCAATTTCATCCCGGTTAGCTAAGACAAGCCGTGGAATACTCTGTCTAACCTCCAACTGAGGAACTTGAGGGTCCTCGGATTTTGTCTGAAAGCTGTCATGAGGAGCAACCAAATCTTCAACGGCTACAGTTTCTAGAGATTTGTCTTCCTCGTTCTGAGATGTAGATGGCATTACAGATTTCTGCTCTGACTTCCCCAGATCTCCTTTGACTTTTCTCTGAGACGATTTCTTCTTGCGTGATGGAGCTTTTATAACCGATCTGAAAAACCAAACATCGTTATTATAAATTTATGACTTGCATCATTTTATATAATTTTGTATCACCTTTTTTCTCCGTCTTTAGTGCTCGTGTGTTGCGACCTTATGTGACGTGTCATATTATCTTTACGCCCAAATCCCGTGTTACATACCCCGCAAACGAATGGACGCGCTCCTGTACAATAAAATATGTAGTTTAAATGTAATTAGAAAAGAATTAGTATATATTCATTTCATTTATGAAACATATAATTACTACATACTGGTATGGACAGTTTGATGCCGAATTAGGTCTTTGCGGTACCCAAATTTGAACTTACATCCTTCCCATTCACATGCAAATGGTCGGATATCTGAGTGGGTCTTCTCATGAATTTGCAACGTCCATTTCAATGCGAAGGTCTTTCCACAATTTTCAAATTCACAGATGAAAGGGCGCTCATCTATAAAATCGAACCAAAAGCAATGCATTTTAGTAAGCATACATTTTACATTTTGATCGTTGCAATATTCAAGATTAAAATTCTTACTGCTATGCATAACGCTGTGCTTCTTCAAGCCACTCATACAATTGAACGCTTTGTCACAATGACTGCAGACATAAGGTCGCTCGCCAGTATGGATTCGGACATGGCACTGCAATGCTTGAGCATTTGCAAATCTCTTTTTACACTCGTTGCAACCATAAGGCCTTTCTCCAGTATGGGACCTCATGTGTCGTGTGACCTTTCCCTGCTGATTAAAACCTTTCCCACATCTTGGACAAACATATGGCCGCTCTCCTGTGTGAGTCCTCAAGTGATATTGTCTATGCATAACGCTGTGCTTCTTCAAGCCACTCATACAATTGAACGCTTTGTCACAATGACTGCAGACATAAGGTCGCTCTCCAGTATGGATTCGGACATGGCATTGCAATGCTTGGGCATTTGCGAATCTCTTGTTACACTCGTTGCAACCATAAGGCCTTTCTCCGGTATGGGACCTCATGTGTCGTGTGACCTTTCCTTGCTGATTAAAACCTTTCCCACATCTTGGACAAACATATGGCCGCTCTCCTGTGTGAGTCCTCAAGTGATATTGGTAATGGCTTTTTGAGATGAAGCCTCTATCGCAGATTCCGCATTTGAAGGGCAACGAGGGTCTATCTCCTTTTTCACAATAAGCGTGATATTTGATGTGCGCCTTTGTTTTGAAGGTCTTGGTGCAAACATCACACTTATACTTTACAGGGTCACCGTCAAGAACAGTTATATGGTTGGGAATGACCACAGGCTTTCTCTTTCTCGTATTACCTTCAGTAGGACTCCCATCCTCCAATGGATCCTCTTCCCCAGACGCAGGATTCAATCGCTGACTACGGCGAATTATAGGCGACTCGTCTTCATTTTCTATTACCTCTTCATTATCCTCATCATCTTCAACTGATTGAGAGGCAGCATTCATATCCATAATTAATATTTCACTGCGAACGTAACGATTTTTTAGTGATACATTTTTAAATTATTTGATGTGCGCCTTTGTTTTGAAGGTCTTGGTGCAAACATCACACTTATACTTGACAGGGTCACCGTCAAGAACAGTTATATGGTTGGGAATGACCACAGGCTTTCTCTTTCTCGTATTCCCTTCAGTGGGACTCCCATCCTCCAGTGGATCCTCTTCCCCAGAAGCAGGATTTAATCGCTGACTACGGCGAATTATAGGCGACTCGTCTTCATTTTCTATTACCTCTTCGTTATCCTCATCATCTTCAACTGATTGAGAGGCAGCATTCATATCCATAATTAATATTTCACTGCGAACGTAAAAATTTTTTAGTGATACATTTTTTAATTGTATAAATTAATCGAAGTACCTGAATTTATAATTGGGTGAATCAAGGCTTTAAATTGAGAATATGTATTAGGAAACCGATTTTGTACCGATATGCCACTTACATACACACATATAGCGGTAAACAACGCATCAATCGTGGCAAGACGCTATGAGAGCTATGAGTTGTGGCTTACTTACACTTTACACCAATCCGAAACTTACAACGTCTCCCATTCAAGTGAAACTGAGGCTCTTCCACTTTGAACTACTTGTTTTTACCAAGAAGCAATAAAAATTGGATTAAAAATTATAACGACCTCTGTTCAAAGTGAAGCACGGTAGCAATGTACAATTCAATACACAATCAATGGAGTGAGGTACATTTGGATAGTTAAGAATGCTCTCGTATTACATACATTACATTCAAGTAGAGTAGTAGCAAGGATGAAAATGAATATAGCTTCGGAGTAATTTGACTACACTTCGCATCCGCATTACAAAAATTCCGATTTTATAAAATGAATAATAATTAAACTAGACTAGACATTTTCATTTAAACTGATCATTGCAATTTATATTTTCATATATAATTTTTGTGTTCAAACATTGGATAGCTTTATAGATAAGGTGCCATTATAAAAGTATTTAAATACGTATTAAAATGCTTACATGAATTACTGCGCCATCTCAAAAAACTTTGCTCTAAAGAATTTATAGGCTAATCAGCACAAGAATTTTATCTAAGATAGGGTAATTTAGAGGTTGAAGCATTGGAAAGAAAGGCTCTTTTGGTTTTTGTTGATTTCTTTTAACCTACTAATAAATGCATAGTTGAATGTTGCTTATTAAAGTTTGTCAGGCAAACTCTGCCTATGAATCTTTGACTACAAAATTGCGTGAAAAATCAAATTGGATATCACCGGCATACAAGAAAAACTTCTGACTACGTCAGTCTGACTTATTATGATATACGCGCATACGCTCTGGAACTATTACTGCAAAACTAGCCCTATTTCTTGAGGGTTCACGGAAGGGCACCTCCAATTGTACAAATAGTATTGTAGATTCCCATCGCCAACACCAAACTTCAGTGTCTCCAGAAACTCTTTGTTGTCCATCAAATCCAAGGCATTAAAAACATCAAAGCCATCCTACAGTACAATTCAAATTTTAAGCATGTAAAAATCTGACGTTTTTATGTAAATGCAATGAAGATTATGTTATCAATCCATAATCATACTGAAGTAATATTTTTTTTGCTTACGTTTCTGGCTAAAATAAGGGCATCATGCATCAAGTCTTGCAGTGACATGGTCGTTGCTACATTGTAAAATGAATAAGCGGCTTTGATGGATTTGTGAACTGGATTATTCACAACGGTGGAGGGCAATGCATAATAGCTGACCATGTCTAAAAATTATAAGAAATAAGAATGTATTTTACCATCATCCAATCGAAATTAATATATGCATAATGACTCATATAAATTTTACCTGTAAGTTCTCCATTTCGATCCACTACATAAGTTCGCACAATTTCATCCCTGGGCATAAACCAGTGTTCAAATTCAGCCTCATCAAATTCCGGACGTAATTTAAACTTTTCCAAGTATTTCTTTAACAAGCCATGAGCAGCTGGAACATCAGTTGTCTTAAGAGCTCTCAAAAATCCACAGATGATTAGATAATAAAAGTTTACCTTTAGACTTAAGCACTCAAATACATGTCAAATTTTAGTTCCTTCTTCACCTACCATTTTAGAAATTCCGGTGGGTAGTCGAATCGGAAAAGACAGTCGTCGTCTTCCACATAATTTTCACTTAACAGCACATACAATTCTTTGAGCTATATCAAAAAAATTATATCGTTACTCACACATCAAATTGAGATTATGATGACATGTCATCATGACATGCTACTTACAACGCAAGTATCCTCAAGATCTAGCGTATCCCAAACAAATCCATCTGGTAAAGAGTAAGGATCCTTCCTAATCATTTCAGTTGGAACATCCGACTCAATTGGTTCATTCGTCGTTATAACCTCATCTAAAGTCCAAATCATTATCATCATTCTCTTTCATTAAAATCCAAAAACTTCTACGAGATCAACGCATCACATACCCATTTTCGGCACTGGTTGTGTCGACCAAAATTCAAACTGTCGGTACAACGCCTCCTCCGGTGTTCTTGGAGGTTTTGGCTGGAGCTTCATCAGCTTCATTGCCTTCGTAATATCCTCGTTATCTTTCGGGGAAGCCATTACAAGCAACCGATAAGTGGCAAGTGTTTAAGTCTGAACAAACCTTAAACGTTTAATAAAATCATCTCTTTTAAAATCCAACAAAAGTCACTCCCTACAACTCCTCTCCATTTTTCCCAGAAGTATAACTTACCAAATCAAGCGGGCACCCAAAGAGATGATTAGCCAAGAAGAAGTTACACACTGTCCTCTGTTTCCTCCTCCGCCCACAAAATCGCTGACCAAACAGGTGATCACTTAACCCTTTTCACTTCCCGAACACTGAATCAATCACGATTAACCGAATTCCCAAAGTATCACACTTTCTTCAGCCCTTGCAATTAATTCTTTTTCACTTCCTCAAAAAAGAGAAAACAAAATTACAAAAACATGGGAACAACACCACTTCACTTCTCATTTCTCCAGCAAGAGCTCATCTCATGCAAGCGCAATGGGCTATTTTGAAACAAGTCGATTGAGAAAACCGGCAGAACTTGCACATTTCATTTTTATAATGGAAAGGTATGGCGTAACCTGACCTGTTAACATTGACAGGATAGGAAGTGTAATATTTATATGGTGGGGCACTGAGAAACTATTTGGTTGAAGTTAACGTGGGACGAGTACTGTGTTAGAAAGATGTGAATAGTTCATGTTAGAGGTGGACCGCTACTTTCAACACTTTTGTTTATGTTCAAAAAGTTCACGATCATCAGTGGAGAGAATCAAACTGTCTCTTTTGAAAACTATTTAGTGAAAAGGGTCAAAGGTCAATAGTCAATGTAAGGGTTTCTCGAGTTGTGAAGTTTTATGATTTTGATTTAAAAAATTAGATGTTGACAATCCACATGTAAGAGAGGTAAAGATTATGAGGCTGTATGATTGATGATTGATTATCGGTATATGATTGATGATTTGTTTATTATCACAGATCTGACTAGAGAGACTTGGTTGTGATCTTTTTATAGTTAAAAAATGGATGCTTTTAACACGAGTTTCCCAAAACCTGGGGACTTGATGGATACTTCGGATTCACCACAATCAGTGTCTTATACTCCTGGGCCTTCAATGATATCTGCAGGGTCGCCCGCAGCAGTCACGGCAAACCCGGCACCTTTAGTATTCAATACGGGTGGAGGAGGTACTCCTGTAGCGGCTAGGTTTGGGGTTGGGAGTGATGGAGGAGTGAGGGTGGAAATGCCTCCGTCGGCGGGTTATCAATATCAGGCTGGTGCAGGTGCTTCCGGAGGATTTTTCACAGTATTCGTCGGATAGTCAAGATTCATCAGGGTTTGCGTTGTCCGATTTGCTGATGCAGTTGGAAGACTATGTTCCTACCGTAAGTAGAGAAAGTAACTGATTGTATTGTCCTAATGCGTTCGTTCTTCGTTGCTGAATCTAATGTTCTCAATGCTAAAGATTCCAGATGCAGTTGCCAATCATTACCTCCACCAAGCTGGCTTTGAAGCAACGGATCCAAGGATGTCCAGACTTCTTTCGATTGCAGCACAAAAGTTTGTCTCGGACGTTGTTAACGAAGCTTTCGCGCAGTGCAAGCTTAAGGGTCAAGTTGTCCCACAAGGAAAGACTAAGGTTAAAGACAAGAAGTATACGTTGACGATGGAGGACTTGGTTCCGGTTTTGAACGATCATGGAATCACAATCAAGAAGCCTCCATACTTTATGTAGTGATAGTTTAGCATGAATTATATGTATTTAAGAATGTATAGAAAGAATTTGGCCTCTATGCTTTTCGCTCAACAACGTTCTGTTCGAGTCGTTTATATGATATTGTATAGAATTTTAACTTAATGACATTTTTTCTTATTTATTCAGCACGTTTTGCATGTTTAGGGATTCAAATGAATTACATAATTCGAATCAAAATAAACGTGAAAATAAGACAATATTATGGAGAATTTGTGATTTTCATTCAAATCAAAATATTAGCACGCATTTAAAGCTGCATCCAGATCTGCGATCAAGTCTTCAGCCGCCTCCAGACCAACGGAAAGCCTAACAAATGATTCTGTTATGCCCAGCTTCACTCGGAAATCGGCTGGCACAGATGCATGGGTCATGGAAAATCTATCAAAAACATATTATTGCATTAATAAACATTACAACTTCTTGATTCGATTAGATACGTCTTCCAATCCAAACTTACGGTAATTCAGCAAGACTTTCGTATCCTCCCAAACTTTCCGCAAGACTGAAAATCTTCAAGTTTTTAAGGAATGCACAAGAGTCTCCCGATTTCATGTAGAAAGATATCAACCCACTGTGTCCAGAGCATTGCTTCAACGCAAGTTCATGTTGTGGATGGTCGGGCAAACCAGGATGGAGCACCTTTTCCACTTTTGGATGATTGGATAGAAATTTCGAAACTTGATATGCATTTCTCATGTGATGAGGCATTCTCAGATGAAGTGTTCGAACGCTTCTTAGGACAAGGTAGCAATCGAATGGAGATGGAACAGCTCCAAGCGCTATAAACAAAGGCCATAATTGTTACGCCCGTATATAATTAAGGATCAATTCATTTTTGCTCGTCACTTACAGTTTTGTAGAAAGGCCAAGCGTTCATTCAAATCATCGCGAGATGTAACAATCGCACCCATCAATACATCCGAATGTCCGTTTACATATTTTGTCAAAG
>JAHZMU010002162.1:0-10376 GCA_027743725.1 Rambutsinella grinnellia | reverse complement strand
ATCAATTCGAGCGGTTGCCGTTTTGACACTTACGAGATGGTGATACATGTCAGATTTGCAATATATTAAGCTCTTCAAGTCAGTTGCTTATCAGAGGCTTGACACAAGACGGTTTTCATATTGAGGCAAGCAGAAATACATAATAGTAGACTTTCTCTCAAATACGTCCATTTCCTTCCATTTCACCTAGAGACGAAAAAGATTATGAATAATTCTTAAAGTAAACTGACATATCCCGTCAATTTCAATAATAAAAAGTGCTCTAATTGATTGAATGGAAGTTGCAAGACGGTTCGAAATTGCGTGTTCTGCAATTTACTTCTTCTATCCTGAAAGAACCAGTGCGAAACTCTTAATTGGTCTCGTAATACTTTTGAAACTTTAATTGAAAAGGGGCTGCAAAAATCACACTTTCTTATTGCCCAACTTTTTGCAGCTGAAATTGGTACATTTAAAATAATAAAAAGCTTCACTCCACCATACGTGCTATTTTGCAATTTTTCAAGTTCCTCCACTTCCTCGCCTACTTTTTTCAACTCATATAAATTGACGAGGGAAATAACGAAGTAAATTAAGTGTTATGAAAAAGTTCACTTCAACTTTCAAGTAGGCGCTTGTCCGCTTAAAAACTCCACCAAAGTCAGTTCAGTATGAATCCTCTTATTTCAACTAGATAGAGAAGAGAGGGCCGAAGTGGCAAATGACGTGTTTCACAACTGTCTGCCAAAAATGGTGAGAAGGCATATAGAGATAAAAATGGGATCTGTCCATCCACTGGTGGCTTTTCTCGGTAATGTTAAAAGGAAAGTATTACATAAGTACTTGGAATTTTTCCACGTATGATATTTCAAAACCCAGCTAAGATATATGCACGGCACCATCCAATCTATCATTTATGTTATTCCCTACGCACCCCCAAAAATACTTTGTTATTTAGCAATTTTTTTTGCCAGTTCAAGCTTTCCCATTTCAACCAAGATGAAAAAGTGTATTTGAGCTTTCTTCTGACTTTCTTGTGTTGGCAGAAGCTCTATTCCCTAAGAATCCCACACCTCACCAATGAATTTAATAGTAGGTTTCTAGGTGGAAATGGGATGTTCTTATCTCATCCACTTGAAAAATTGTTATGAGTTTTCGGTGAGAAGAGAGGACTGCTCTAGTTGGGAGAAACACTTATTTCCTCCACATTTGCGCTCAGGTTGACGCTTTGTAAAATGCATTGCAACGAACCATTTGGATTGGCACTTGACAGCCTCCCAAAAGTGAGTGCTTTTGGTAGCGTTGGTTGGTTAGGGAAAAGGTAGAAAGTCCACTTCAATTACAAAATTACTTCGTCTCTCTCCAACTCTGGCCATCATCATGATTGCTTCTTTGCTGATAACTCACACTTTACGATATCCCTGAAACAAGAGCAGCAACATGTAGAAAAGTAGTCTACTAACCTGGTTTCCTCTTTTGCAACTTCCATTATAAAAAGCATACGTTTCACTTCACTTGTCAGTGAAACGTGCTGGGGAAGAATTCAATATAAAAATTAGTCAAGTACCTGTTAATACACATTTCATTTGAAGTAGTCGACCCAAAAGGGTTCCCTACATTGTGTCTACGCCACATTCCCATCATCACTTTATCCTTTCTCAGAATTTCATGCTCTAATCTATTATTCGGTAGTATTGTCGCATTTTATGCTGAATTTTTCAAGCTTTAATTTGGAGAAATTGGAAACACTATTATTTCGCATCGGACCGTATCAATTTGAAATGAATGTTGCGTTGCTGCACATCTAAGCGAAATAAAAGCAATATTGAAAGCGTGTTCACTTGTCCAAAAGAAATTCACCAGACATGTCCCAATTTTGTCATTTCGTTGGCAGAAAAAAATGTTTTTGCCAACTTTTATAAAGTGGATCGTGTCCATGCTTTCGCTCTAGAAAGTAGTATATTTTTGTGCAATATTTGAACCCTTTTCTTAAGGGAGTAGGGTTCACTGAAACGTTTACATCAGTGTCCAGAACACTGAAGCAATTCACACAGAGCGACATCCAAGAAGGAAACTTCATTGTACATTATTTTCTTCTATAGACATCCGGTTTTATGTTATGCCCAATCACATCTTATTCGCTGCAATTTTCGTGAGAAATGAAAGTAGTCGTCGTGAATCAAGTTAAACTGTTCAAAATCTCAAATGTATTATGTGCGTATACTATTATGTGTTACCCGCTGGTCATTTATGAATGTCACGTTTGAACAATAAAAAACTGACGATGAGTAAAATTCACGTAGTGAATTATTTGGAGATGATTCGAGGATTATCCTTTTATTTTATTATTACATTACGCAATATTAGTTCGCACGATGCACGACCTATATTTCTGCGATACAATTTATCTACAATGCAATTTAACCTCGTCTAGAAAACCGAAGGTCGTCTGTTTTCACAGATGCTGCTACCTTTACAAGAAAACGCTTTCCAATAACACAGTGATGGCCTTGAGCTTTCCACTTTTTCTTAACCGCTGTGAGATTTTATACCCTTGGAATGCAAAATGTGTAACAAGTTGTATGTATAAATAATAGCAGGGGAGATGGTGTCTCTTTTTAATAGGGCACCATGTTCCAGGAAAATTCCAGTCTAGTAATAAATGTTTCATGCTACAGATGTAAATTCCACAAGTTCGTTCGTCCCTAAGCTAGATCCTCATAGGGTCACATTGGAATCTAGGGTTTGTAAAGAAAGCGATGATTTAGAGGAAGCAATTGGTTTAGAGCAGAATGCAAAAATTGAGTAAAGATATACTCCAACTTTTACTATGTATTTCGCAATTTTAGCTAGACAAAAACGCAATACTACATTAATGCATTCCATGCTTTTTTTCCAGAGTCCTCGCCAGTCTCCCCAGTATCTCTACTGGTATCATAATAACCAAATGGTGAATTATGGGGCTGGGATAAGTATTCACACAGAGCCTGGAATCCACACTCATTCCAGACTGATCATTCCGTCCGCCGGACCACAGCATACAGGTATTACACAAGCCATTTTGTACTTATTGAGTTGACGCATCATCTAATTCTATTTTTAATACATAGGCAATTATTCCTGCAAAGCGGCCAACACGCTTAGTGCCACTGTACTAGTGTATGTATCGGATGGTAAGTGCCCAATCTGTCTCTGAAACTATTCTGCTATTTCAATTTTATTTTATAGCGGATTGCAAAATTGCATAGCTTTCTAGAATCATCTACATCATTTATTATGCAAATAATGTTTGCTATAAAAAATTGCAATATTTGCTTATTGCATGTTTTCTGGCAGCGTTTATTGAATCTCGAAAGTGAAGTTTTGTTACACTTGTGAAAGCAATATTGCAACTTTCTCCCACTTCTTATATAGTAGATTGTAGAACATTGCAATATCATTACTTGTATGCACATATCTAATATTCGATATGCGTTTCTTCTCTGCAAAAAAAAATTATCTTTCTTTCCAAGAAAAGTGAAAGGTAAGTCAACCGTGGGATTATATATCTTTCACAGTTGTACATTTCAAAAGAGAGAAAACAGTGTTAGATAAACATAATAATATATTAGTTTTTTTATTTATGTTTCTCCATCCTTCCCTCTTTCCTCTTCTCTAACAAGGAGTGAACTATGCAAGTATGTCAGTGTGTGCAATGATGCTTAAAATTTATCCTCCCTTCATTCCAATCCCATTGCTCGTTTTTTCTGCTTACCACTAGATAAAATGGTTTTGGAAGTGAATTGGTCCCTGCTTGCGGCGGGGAAATCACAATGATGAAAGTCACTTTTGTTGTATTGTGATCGTGAACGTTATGCGGAGGCCATCATCACACGCCACACAACAGGATGTCAGTCTGCTAGCATTCACTCAATGTCGTCTCTGCGAGGGTGGCTCCATTTATGTATTTGGCCGAGATAGCTTTACCCAAATGAAAAACAGAAATGTATGCCGAGCGGACACAGTTAGCTCCGCTTTTTCATGATTATGGCGTTTTCAGCCCGTGTCTTATTGAAATCCCGGACCCGAAATAGTATCAGACCTTGTCTGTTT
This sequence comes from Rambutsinella grinnellia, assembly GCA_027743725.1. NCBI lineage: Eukaryota > Metazoa > Arthropoda > Collembola > Entomobryomorpha > Entomobryidae > Rambutsinella > Rambutsinella grinnellia. The sequence goes on along the minus strand of JAHZMU010002162.1, from coordinate 6,305 downwards.
TGCAGAGTTTGCACCTTCGAGATTTTTTGATGATTTGAGTCTAGAATCATATCTTGAAAGTTATACAAACATAGAGAAAATAATAATCCTCTTATTATTTTACACTTGCTTTGCTACTATAAGAGTATATTTTTGCGATTATGTGTTCTGAAATGGCGGAAGAAGTTTAAGGATATAATAATGACATCATTCTGCCAGAAAAGGAAAGAGTGCTGCGAGCAATGAGCTTTAACCAACTTTCTTACATACGGGATTTCACAAAAAGATGACAATTCACCGTCACGGTAGGCCTGCTTTGATGTGAGGAAAAGGAAAGCATGAAAATCCAAAAGGTTTTCTTGAAGTTTAGTCAAGAAAGAGAAAAAAGCATTCATGAAAAAAAAACTCAGTATTTGCTTGCGTTTCCCATTTTTTGCTTTTAGAAAAAATGAATTGATGCAGATGTTAGCAGAATAGCTTGCACAAAAGTAAAAAAGTAAAAGTGTGCTACGTAAACACAATTCAGATTTAACCTTGAGCAAATTATTTTCAAGTTTGTTTCCAGAAAAATCTAACCTTGCTATGGATGAATGCGCTTATCCCTTCAATTGCTTTTTTGATTTGGAAATAATAACATTTCCTTTGATAAATTGGTTATTGATTGCATGAAAATTTCATTAGAATCCGTACATGCTAAGCCACTTAACAAATTGCAGAAATTATATAATTTTACATGAATTGGCCTATTAGTATAACTCTAATTGGGTTTATGAATTTTGCAGGAGACAAACCAGCAGCAATTCAGCGGCAGTCGGGTATGCAAATCCAAGGTCCTCAAGTGCATCATCTCCTCATCATTTGCTGTTTACTACGTACATTTCAAGCAATACTACAATCAAATGAAAACTAAGCAGGAATAATTAACGACGGACTATAATATTTAAGAAAAACACACAAAAACAATTACTGGTAATTTATTATATGTGCAAAATGGAAAGTTAGCTATCAAACCTTTAGCGCAATCGTGATATTGTGATTCATGAGGGTCTTCAGAAATTAGCAGGACTTCGCACTACGTTTACGGCTGTTTCGTTGGAGTCTCTGTGATAAGTGGTAGGAAATAAGTGGTTATTGGGTATTGGAAAGAAAGTTGAGTGAAAGTGATTTCTCTGGTTAATAGTGTCAGTAATAATCTCATTAAAATGAATACGATGTTTCGTAAAAATGTGCTTTGATACTCACAAGAAAATTGTAGAAATTTAAAGTGACCAACCAACGTCCTTTACGCCACGAGTGAACGATTGACCTCCCTTGTCAAGTAAATATGGAGCTGAGTACGTGCATTTATTTACAGGAAGTAATGTTTAACCCTGACTTGTGAGAGAGCAGTGTTGATTATCTTGACTTTAATAAGCATTCAACAATGCTTTAGTGGAGACCAGTGACTCAAATTTCCTTAATGAGTAATGAGTTTCAGTTTTAAAAGTGGTGGCAATACTTCATTTAAGAGTAGAATAGAATTTACATAATTCTCTTATGCGAAGAAGAATAATTCAGATATCCACATCATTAATAATTCAAGATTACGCGGAAAAGCCCTCAAGGTTAAAGTGATTGTTGTGCAAAAATTAAAAATAAAGTCAAATGAGTTTTCATCCAATTGCCCACTGCTCTTGATTCTGGGTTTGGACGACCAAGGCCAAGTGCATTTTGCTAACTCAATTTGGCACTTTCCCTTGAAAAGCTCAAAATCAACAGAACTTTTTAGAAGGGGATGAACGAATGTAGGGCAATCCTCGTGTCGGAGTGCAAAGTTAATTATACATTCATTTCTCTAATTAAATATAACTACAAGCACGTGTAAAAATTATCTCGTAATAGCTTTTACCAGGAAGAGAATAATGGTGATTAAATGATTATACAAAATACTATCTAGTGTAGAATATTTCATTTAGATACTAAATTGTAAAATATTTCAACTGCATTTTTATACAGTGCAAATGCTCCTTTTGTGTAGATTGATAATAAATAGCATATAATATTGACATGCTCCTAGCGTAGTTTTAGGTTAAGAATTGCACATTAAAATACAACTCCCAAATGATTCTGTTAGCTTCCCAATACACTTATCTGTAATTTTAAATAACATAATTTAATACACTTGGAGTCTATAGAAAAAGTACTACTTTATGATTGCATTTAATGATGAATAAAATGACACACATAAACAAGAGTTGATTCTTTTGTTACAATTATTCTTCAGCAACTTCCCGTTTCCTAATATTCGCCAATGCACTTAATAAAATGACCAAAACAAATTGAGTTTTAATATTGGGTTTATTGATTGCTTAATTCCAATTGAATTATTTAAAATTACATTAAGAGCAGCGGAAGAAGGCTGCTAAAAGAATATATTGACTTATGTAATAAGACAAATTGAGTTTTAATATTGGGTTTATTGATTGCTTAATTCCAATTGAATTATTTAAAATTACATTAAGAGCAGCGGAAGAAGGCTGCTAAAAGAATATATTGACTTATGTACATACAAAGTTTCACGATAGTAATCCTTCTAATCTGTAAAAACTATTCTTTCCTGAAGAATTTTGGTAGGATTGTTTTACCAATTCCTTCTCAACTTCTGCTCCTCAGACTTTGACAATTCGACTATTCCAACACAGTGTACATACCTGCTCGTATCTCACAAGTTTACATTATTGTAATTTAATAATTAGGTTTAAATTATCAGCAAAACTAATTGCACCATTTCACTTGCTGTTTTTCTAATAATTATTTTACCTTATTTAATTTATTATATTCTAAAGATTACAAATATAGTTGGATTCTTTAAGCACAACAAATTTATTTTCACTCTGACATGATTACGTTTTAATTGTGCATAGTTGGCACAAATAAACTTTTTCATTCGAGACATTTTCAATTGATTGTACTATTTTACCAGATGTTTGCTACAAGGACTCCCTTTTATATCAAAAGTACACAAATTCCTTCATTCTTTCAATCACACAGCTTAAGTTTATAATATTAAGACTTCCACTTATTTTAAATTTTTATCGTATTATTCAATTATTGTTTATCATACAGTGCAACATTACATACTCAAATCGGCATAAAATCAAATCTTTCAAATAGCCACAAATACGTTTTCTATTTTCAGTTAAAATTATTTCGGATACTAATTGTACAAACTGAATACAAACATATACCTATACTAATATGTACACGGTTCCAAAACACACTTAAGTTTGTTAAGTTACCTGGTTCATGACGTATAATGCAAATATCACAGAATAAGTATTTTCTCCGGTATAAATATATTCTTTGTTTTCTTATTCTAATCCACTAGTAAGCTGCTTAAGTTTATAATATTAAGACTTCCACTTATTTTAAATTTTTATCGTATTATTCAATTATTGTTTATCATACAGTGCAACATTACATACTCAAATCGGCATAAAATCAAAACTTTCAAATAGCCACAAATACGGTTTCTATTTTCAGTTAAAATTATTTCGGGTACTAATTGTACAAACTGAATACAAACACATTATTTACAGAGTTTCAAAACACACTTAAGTTACCTGGTTCATGACGTATAATGCAAATATCACAGAATAAGTATTTTCTCCGGTATAAATATATTCTTTGTTTTCTTATTCTAATCCACTACTAAGCAGAATGTACAAGCGCAATTACATTTCTTAGCTTTATTGGTTCGGGTTCGAGAGTACAGCAATCTTACAAAGCGCAGGTGTATCGCACAAGAATATTCCATGACTAAAATTACATATTATTTTACACATAATTAACTAAGTTTTTAATTCCGGTTGTAGAGGTTTATAATTGTGTAACAATCATGGAGCTACAGTTAGCTTCTAAAACTTATCATTGTCTACTTAAGAAAAGAAAGCAGTGGAAAGATATTTCTGTGCAGATTTTCTCACACAGCTCATCTACTAACTATTTACGGGAAGCAGATACAAAATATCTTTACGGAAGTTACTCGAGTACAAAATATAACTAGGAAAACACATCAGGACTGCTATTCCTACTAAAATCTAGTATTGAATGAGTAAGTGAAAAGTGTCTATAATTTTTCAAATGGACATATTCAATCTCAGTAGTTTATTTATTGCCAAACGACATCCCTTATATTTTTCTTTCAATGAAACACACACACAAATACACTCGGAGACGGAATCTAGAGAAATCAGTTTCTTGTAAATGGGCGGTGATGGAGAGTGGTATCTAATCAACTTAAAACATTTTCCTCTTCCAGACAAATAATAGCAGAAATTACAATATTCTTGAGAGTAACGACATGTTTTTTTTAAACTTGAATGCATTTTGTATAGCTCCGTATTCAAGGTTCATTTAAGTTCTTCTCTCAGAAGGGAAAGTCGATTAGAAAGTAATGTTTATTTTATCAATTGTAAAAAATGCTTTATTTACCATTGAACACAGAATGGGCTTTTCTTTTCCACAACATTACATCCCAGAGAGAGAATTTATATGCATCTTCGTTTTTTAGGAGATGAATGACTAACTAAATGGATTAACATTCCGCTACACTCACAATTTTTCCTCGTTTCTCGCTCGACTCTTCTACGCTTCCTTGAATGACATTGTAGAAAACTAAAGAAAGATACTAGTTAGATGCAGCTCCATCCATTCCTTTTCTTTTAGATATATATTCCATCTTTCAACCCTTTTCCTCCTGTGCCCAGAAAAATGATTAGTTATCTTGGAATACATCAGTAGACAAGGCTTCCCCTTTACATAGATAATCATTCTTAATAAGAGGAAAAGCATGGAGGAACGAGAAGAAAATGTTGGCAACATCATATTTTATCCTTTCCAGAGGAAAGCCATAATATCAAAGAAAAATTCGTCAAACTCGCCTTATTACGTACAGATACTTCCTCCATTTTTCTGGATCCAACGTGCGGAACACGTTGAAAGAAAGTGGGTGCTTGTATGCATACAACGTGGAAAAATAGGATAAAGATGCATACTTTTTTTCTAGAAAAAAACCTCAAATAAAACTGTACCACTTTCATCCCACAACAACAACCCAAAAAGAGATTAATTGCATACAACGTGGAAAAATAGGATAAAGATGCATACTTTTTTTCTAGAAAAAAACCTCAAATAAAACTGTACCACTTTCATCCCACAACAACAACCCAAAAAGAAATTCATGTAACAAGTTTGCAATCTTAATACATAACTTGGTATATAGAAATTACAATCCTATATAATTTATACAAGTTTATATACATTTTCATCCGCATTTGAATTTAATCCAATAATAATATATCCTCACATAGATTTTAACTATAGATTTCTTAGGGTGCAGTTTGTTCAAAGTATCTCGCAACAATATTAATATATTTTCGAGGTTACACAAGATGTCTAGAAAAGAGTTTTCGTTTTTGTCACTTACAAGTTTTCTCTACTCTAGATACTTTTGCCTATATTATTTTTATAGATTTAGTTTAGGACTGTCGAAGAAGAAGTGTCCGCTGTCCGTCGCGTTTTTGTCTTCCTTCACCAACTTTCCGTCCGTTCGTTCCCTGTTCCACATTTTTCTTCTTGTGTGGTGTGACCATCCTTGAAAGCTCCTTCAGCTATTGAAAATTGAGGCGAATCTTCTACTACTATGACTAATACTGATGATCCTGTTGGTTGAGGAGCTATTACTAATACTGACGGCGACGGGACTACTTTTACCAGCTTTGATGCAGCTGGCGCTACTACTGCTGATGCGGAACTGGAAAAGATGGGATGGTAGGAACCTTAAGAGAAGTAGAGCTGTGAACAGTGTCCAGTTGGGTGGAACGAATTGTGATCCACCCTGTCGCTGAATGGCAGCCGTTTTATCTCCTGCAACAAGGAACATGGAAGAGGAAAATGTAATTTAATACATGATGTAATGTCAGCACCGTATACTCTTTTATAGATTGATACTTTATGTAAAGTAATGGTTCATAAGAGAAATTTGTTTCCAACAGTCCATTCATTCTCCCTTTTCACAACGTCACGTTACGTAATACCCACATGATAGGATACATCATTGTATTGTATCCTCTTAGACTAGCCTATATTTGTTCTACTCTGCCTTCTCATTATTATCCTTTATCTATAGTGGCGGATATCTCTCTCCCGTTCTCTATCTTTTTTCTTTTCATTTTAGCTCATTCCCAACCATTATCATGCTATTGGAGTTGTCGTCCTCTTTTAACTATTCCAAACGCTGTCATGTATTGCTCCGCGTGGAGAAAGCGAAAAAAATCTCTTCACCA
>JAHZMU010002161.1:0-10570 GCA_027743725.1 Rambutsinella grinnellia | reverse complement strand
TTTGTAGCGTAATTATCCATTAAAAACAACGTCGCAGATAATAAAAGCGCACTAATGAATACAATATTTTTAATCAGACTCATGGTCCCATTTATTATTGATCCGCTAAGACACATTCTGCATTTTACATTATAGTATTAGTCACTAAAAAGTATGGGGAATTGGAAATTTGTCTTATTATAGCGATATTTATCTCATGTAAATACGCAACTTCTTATTTATTTTAGATTATTAATAGGATTTGCCTAATTTAGTTTTAAACCATTGGGATGGGCCCGGAGGAAACCTTCAAAACTATAAATGCTCTTAATCAATCTGAATAAAAATAGTATAACTGAGGAAATACACCGCATCCCAGATTACTAAAACCTCCGCACACAGCAACTGCATATGTAGCATCGACTAGCACCGCTCACCTTTGTTGGCAAAAAAGCATACACGCTTTAAAATGATTTCATGGTATGAAATGTACACAAGGAAATGTAAACTTTCATAAATTTACAAGTCATATTCATGATTTAAAATTATGAGATTAGAAAGTGTTAATTAGACTTAAAAAATCAACAATGTCTGCTAATTCACAGAAAAGAAAGAGAAGTGATCTGTCTGATCCCCATATCAGCCAAATTGTTTTGCGAGTGGAATCGTTTGTTTCGGAAGTAAAGAAAATTTTAAATAACAGGTTCCCGGATGATGTGACAGTGCTTAAAATTAATTGTGTTACGCAAAAGGTTGCTGAAATATGTGATATCTCGGTATCAGCGGTGAAGAAAATCAGGAGAAATAAAGAAAATATGCATTCACTTTCGAAAATCCGGAAACGCACAAAGAAACCAAAATATGATTGTGACAGTTTTTGTATATCGATGATGAGGAGAATTACCCTGCAAATTTATTCTGAAAAAAATTTTCCAAATACTACTATATTATGGACGGAGTGTAGGAAAAATGAAAACTTTCCCCCAGTTAGTCGAACTGTATTTCACAGGTGGATGACTGAAAAGGCTAAATTTAAATATCGAAAGATTAATAAAAAACCGGTATACTTGGACAGAACGGATATCCTCGCTCATCGATCAAGCTACATTCGCCAAATTCGAAAATATCGGAAAGATGACTACAAGATTTATTATTCGGACGAAACTTGGACAACACCTGATCAAACCAGAAGCACATGTTGGCTAATGCTGTTAGATGATAAGGAAGCTAGGGATTTAAAAGTGGTTGGTAGCAATCAGCCATTACTACGCGATATGTATCAATACGCTGGTGGGTATTTTTTAGTTAACTACTTAATTTTATTATGAATTATCAAATTATTATAATCATTATAAATAGGTGGATTTCATGTAAAATCTGGAGCAGGGCGAATAATCATCAATCATTTAATCAGTGAGGATGGATTTCTACAAGGTGCTGGAGACGTTTTTATTTCAAAAAAGGATACTCGCGATTGTCACGGGAATATGGACCACGTTCGCTACATTAAATGGTTTAAAAATGTTCTCAAATTAATGCCTACCAAATCAGTCATTGTGGTTGATCAGGCTCCATATCACAAGAAAAGGGTAAAAAATATTTATGAATAATTTTGTAATTAAAATATGATTCTTGGAATTTTGGAATTTGAAGCTAAAATGATTTTTTGCACAATTTTAGGATGAATCAACTATTATGCCCACAATGGCATGGCTAAAGCAAAAAATAATAGACTGGTTTGATGATCATCAAATTCCAAAACCCGATTCGTTTTCTAAGATGACTAAACCAGAACTTATTCAACTTTCCAAATCTTACCCAATTAAAACAAAATATATAATCGAGGACCTTGCAGAAAAATGTGGGAAGGATATTAAAGTTTTGTGGTTGCCAGCGGGTTCTACACAACGACGGAAAAAATCTACAACAAATATACGAGTTGTCGCTGGCTGCAATTGAATCAATTACTGCAGATCTTTGTGGAAGATGTATTGAGCACGTCAAGAAATATGAGCAAAAAATGTGGGAACGAGATCGATTGGTTGAAACAACTTTAGACGAACAACCGAGACCTGGAGCATTTTCCGGAACTCTCATAGTGCCTGTCCGAGAGAATGATAGTACTGATGAAAGTGATTCAGAAGGCGATTCGTCCACATATTCAGACACTGATGATGACTAAACATGATGATATATTAAACAAATTCATTGTAATCGATTTTTCTCTAAAATGACTGTTTTCACGTGAAAATTGACTTTGTTTACATACGCCATATGAGCATACACTCTATGCAATTGTTGCGGTGTAATCAGCTGCGGCGTGCGGTGGCGGTGTGTAGAAATGGACTGTATGGTTTTAGTAATCTGGGATGCGGTGTATGTAAAATGTTCAAATTTTACAAATGTTGTGGCGGTGTGTAGAAATGGACTGTATGGTTTTAGTAATCTGGGATGCGGTGTAGGATTGTGATACAAAGCATAAAATTTCTCTAAATGTTTGACAGGGATACGCCATTTAAGCTTTCATATTAAAGGAATCGACTGCTTTCCTTTTGTTTGTCATTTTCAAAAGGTTTTAATGAATTTAAAAGCTCAAAGAGGATTTATATGAAAAGCATTGAAATAAACAGTATGAATTCAGCTATCGAAGCAATTTTAGAGAAATATGGTATATAAACGCTCCAAAAGATAACAGGCATACTCTGCAATTATAAACCAATTTCATTCTCCTGGATAAGTACGATAAAATTATGATGAGCGCGCTCTTCCATTCTCTCTTAATTGTTTTAAAACAATTTGCATCTGTTCAGGAAAACTTCCATTTTCCCTCGATGCATTTTATATGGATGTAAAGTTTGTTGATGTAAAGTGCACTTGAACCGTGTAGCACGCACCACTGGCATTCCTTTCACTGTGCTTTCACATGAAATGATCCTTGTTCAAGTGCATTTATGAGGCAAGCATTAAGTAGAGTTATTAGAGTAGAATTTTCATTTAATCTTGCGTAATTTACAGCCCAAGTGGGAGCATTGTTTGTCTAATAAATCACATGTCATCCATGCACCAATACCTTCCCCTGAAACAAAAATTTTACTCCCTTCCACCACCTCGACCACAAACGCGTGTAATGTTCAGTTAATAAGATATCGCTGGAGAATATCCTGTGGAAATTTTAGGGATGGTTAAATCCATTTTAGTGTTCCAGGCGGAATATACCTTCCACTTGGTATGGTCATGATAAGAAAAAGTTTGTGGTGAGTGCAATTTCAAGTTACAGAGTTGATGGAAAGAAAGGAGGAGGAAAAACGTAGGTGATCAAGTTGAAGCTTTTTTTCCAGAGTTTTAAAGGCCATTAGTAACTTGATGCGTCTTTTGTGTATATTTATACTTTAGATAATCGCCGATGCATTGGATTATTAGAATAATGGGAAATAGTATAAAACTTACTGTTTATAATCTTTTCATCCTTCTCATTAATCGGTAATTAAAAACACAGTTTTCATATGGGCAGCTCTAAACAGGAAACTAATCCACAATCTATTATCAGGGGACAAGTAAAAACTGAGAACAGGTAAACAGCGAGAACCTTATTGACTAATACCTAGATGCATATTATGCAGGAATTCATAATTTTCAGAAACATTACCTTAGTCCTTTGAAACGGGAATGAAAAGCATGCTCATTATTTCATTAAGCTTGGATCTTGCCAGTCAAATAGCTTTCTGCAATATAATATTCTACAAGGCAGGGGGAGGGCTTTCATTTTTCTTCCTTTCATCTCTTTTAATTAAGGAAGAAACTTTCCAACTAAAGGAGATGCATTGAACGAGAGACTGTTTACGTATAATCTGGATGATATTGCATTTTCTCATGCAAAGGAAACAACAACGTGATAGCTTCATCTTGCACTCATGAAAATGAGGATCCTTTTTAANTTTAATTAAGGAAGAAACTTTCCAACTCCAGAAGATGCATTGAACGAGAGACTGTTTACGTATAATCTGGATGATATTGCATTTTCTCATGCAAAGGAAACAACAACGTGATAGCTTCATCTTGCACTCATGAAAATGAGGATCCTTTTTAATCGATTTGATCGGCGAAAGCTGGAGATGATGAAAGGAAAAAGTTGGAATTCAGAAGTTTGATATAAAACAAAACACAACAGCTATCATCATAATTGTCAGATGAAAAGTTTAAGAAAAACAAAGATGAATTTTGGAAAGCGCGAGTTGGTTGAAAGTGAGATTAAAGAAGAATATGAGACATGCTAAAAGATATATTTTACCTAGAGAAATCCAAGCAATGCGCAAACTCCTGTAGAATTTTAATAATTATGCATGTTAAAAGTAGGGAAGGTGTGACTTTGTGTTGTAAACTGCAAGAAAATAATGGGAACGAATTTTATACTAGAGTTAAATTCTAATTTTGTTCTCGTATTAAATGCTACAGACTCAGACAAAATTGGTTTATGGATTTCGACTAGACTGCGTCACTGTTATTACTTCATACTCAGTAATTATTAATTAGTTAAAGAAAGGCAAAGCCGAAAAACCTTAAAATTTTATACGGCCACCTCAGAAATAAAATTCGTAAAAGTACATAATTCTAAGCGACATATTTTAAATTATTACTGAATTATGATCACAAAAAGTAACTGTAAAATCTTGATTGATGAAGAGGAAAACTTTCATTTTTCAAGATATTAAAATTTAATAGCGAAAGTTCCAGCTAATTAATTACACACACTTTCACTCGCAAATTATTATCAAGGCGGAAAATGGACTAGAGAAAGCACTTTAGTTAATTTTAAATAATTTTAGGGTAAAACACTACATCATTTGATGCAAAGTTATACAGTTTGTATCGTATTTAAAAATTGAAATAAGCTATAAACTAATACATACTCTGAAAATTAGCCATACAATCTTTCACTTTCATCCATTTTTTATGGCTTAATAAATTATAAAGTTTGAGCTGAGGCGAACCATGAAAATAAAATTCAGTCTGAAATATGGTTTATAGCTTGGTATTAAAATGAGCACATTATAAGCTAAAATATCGTTATCGTCTTAAGATGTATAATAGTTTGATTGAATATGACAGTTACAACACATATATTATGAATATGAAAAAAGCGTTTATAGTTTGAACTTTCATCTCCCATTTCTTTTACGGATCGGTGGTCAAAATTACAAAATGTAGATTTCTTCTCATTTCCATTACATTTTCAATGTACGAAATCATAACCTTTGAATCATCATAAGAAAGTAACTCGAGACGAGAGAAACAATTTTGCACTCAATTTATTACCAAACAGAAGGGACAATCTTTTATAAACAAACTATTAAAAAGAAACTTTGTTCTTTTTTTTACTGTTTGACTTCTCCAGTTTTGTTTTACGTGCTTGAACGCATACACCTTCCACGAGTTCTTTATCCACTACGAAAAAAAGATTAAACCGAAACCCATTTTCCACAGACCCAAACATTATCCTACGGTAAAAGAATCTACACATCCGAAGAGGAAAAGTTAATCTTTAGGTAAAAATGCGTCAGTGAAAGCACAATTGCTTTCAGAGTAAACTTATTTGTACAGTATAAAGCTCATAAACCTTTTGGTTTTTGTGATGTCTACTCTTAAAAGTTGGGTTATTCTTGCCACGTTTCCATTCTCGATCCACGTTATATCGTGCCGCTGCCATATTCTACTCTTCTGGCATAAGGAAAGAAGGCGGATTGCTGGCAGATGAGTCAAGATTGCAGGAAAGAATCGTGGAATGTGGAAAAAAGTTTTCCACATGTATTTATTTCCTCCCTTTAATGGCCCCGAAGTACCGAACTGCCTTTAAACCTAAATATGTTAGGATATGAAATCGTCAGCAAAACAGTTTCATCTAATGTTAAGTAGCTTAGCTTTGATTTGCTTTCATCTTATTACTTTACTGAAACGAAAAACAATAATCTGTGTACATGACACGTGTTTAAATTTGCCGAATGTTTACCCGAAATAACTGGATACACTTCAGACCTACGCGTTATTTTAATTTGCGATAGTTGAGTAATGAGATAGGGTGGACTTTACCGTTTCAGACAAAAATGCCATCTTCATATCCTTTCTGTATTATTACAGTGAATTCCAAACTGGAATTTCCAACAAAAATTTCATTCAATATATATGTAAAACTACAATAAGATAATCTCTATTTCAGATTAATTTTACCTTTAATACCTCACTAATCGTAAGAATCGCATAGACAAAGAAAAGGGCTAGACAAGTGTATTCTGCATTTATATTACTTTGAAATATTTTCACCTCTCTTAAACTCGACTCCACTCTCCGTCTATATTTTGCAGGAATTTGCTTAAAAGGGCGATGATCATTCTTTGAAAGGAGATCAAAAGCTGCTGTTTATCCGAAATTAAATGTATGACATGACAGCTTCCACACTTTGCCTGTCTCGGCGTTTACTCAGATAACGTCTGCTCAGTGACGACTTTTTCTATCAACATGATTACATAATCGTTTCTTTGCGAATGTATTTTCCATAAATTGAGAGAACCTTCTTGTATAAAAGGCTAGACAAAAATTGTCGGTTTGCTTTTCACAGCTCAGTCTCGGTGAAAACAAACGATACATTTTCCTCATGTTTAACAATTTCTGTCGCCTTTTATATGGATGGAGTGAGCAAACATTCTGCTAACAATATTATTTACACATTAATTCATTCATTTTAATTTCAAATGTAATAAATCAAGAATTCACGAGTCATGTATTTCCATTCAGTTTACATTTGCAATATATTAGCTTGAATATTTGGAATTCATGCATGAAAATGAGGGATGAGAAGAGAACCTTTTGTGTTTTCAGATAGACTGTCACTAGTTAACAAGCAGAGTGTTGGTGTAGCAAATAGATAATTTATAGAAGTAATTTAGCACCGAAAGCTATTTATTAGCTGGATACAAAGTGTTGTCGCATTTCCCCTATTTTCAAATTCAATTATTCAATAGGGAGAAAATTCAATGCTGGTAGAAGCCTACAAGACAATAATGAGAGGGAAAATGTTATAGGCAATGCTAGTGAGAAGTGTAAATTGTTAGGATGAAATGAATCGCAATATAAAAGAGTCCATAAAAGGGAAAGCAAATTTTGCGGTCTTGTCATTATTTGATTTATACTTTTTATATATTTATACGCTTTGTTAGCAAAGACCTGAATGAATCGGAGCAGACAGTTTGTGGGTGGCATTCAGCCTCGCTTTAATTGGGGGACGTGATGCCACGAACGTAAAAATGTGTTTTCTCGCAAAAGTCCTTCTTTTTCCTATTTTGACGGGTGGAATATTTGTCGCTCCATTTTTGTTTTGAAGAAAAAGGTGTGAAGTTATAGGGAAACTTGTAAGGAAGATAATTATGTGTAAAGAAAAATGTGTATTTCTTTTTATATTAAATCAGACATTTGTAATTCAGTGATGAATGGAAGCTACTTTGTAAAGGACTAGAAGTTCATTTGTGAATTATCTTGATTTTTTGAAGGTAAGAGTGAAGAACTCACTTTTTATCTCATAATCTCACTATTATATAATGTTTGTGGAGAAGTGATGAATAAGTTATAAAGAATGGCGATGTTTTTGATCAAACTAGCAATTATGATAATATCACGAAGCAGACAATTTATCGGTAGAGTAATGATTGATAAGCCATAATTTGATTGCAATAAGAAACCATCTTTATGAAGTTTTGCGTAGACACATGCGATACTCAAGTATTTTGGTTTTTAAAATGCCAATTACGGAACAGAAAATTTGGTGGTTCATGAATTGTGTTTGTACTTCACATTCATTTAATCGTGATAGCCAATCGGGTTTGTTTATAAGTGCTTTCACAAAAATTCAAAGTTTTCAAAGTCCCAATCATCTCAAGACAATCCATTAATATTTGCCGACATATTGCTAAATGGGAGTTGGTAGTCGGTTGTAGTATCTTTATTAGGAAGTAGATAAGCGCTTCCTTCCAGTCATTGCTATTTTGAATAGATTTGATTCATATAGAGAATAAAAAACATCTAATAAATCATGCTACTACTGGTTGTTGAAAGGATGAAAGTTTACGAGTGTATGTACTTGAGCTATTAAATGGCAAAAAAGCAAACCTCAAATAATCTCTGCAAGTTTGAGAAGGGCAAAAAGGAGGCGTTTGTTTTCCTTGTTGCATAATGTTCGTCTTGTCTAGCAATTACGTAAGCATTTTGAAATGTAAAAATTAGCATATTATGACTTTATTATGACTGGATTCAAACGTGATATTGTTGCAACAATGTTCTTCAATTAAGCATCTGGGTAGGGCTTTGCTCTCTGCTCCTTTAGATCATTTGCTTCATCTTCATGACATGGCTTGGTTCTGATATTTCAGACATTTTTTAGCAAAATCTTTAGCACTAAAATGCGCTGACTTCGTTAAGTTATTTGATGTTTTTTTTACAATAAAGCAATGTAATTAACTAACATTAAAATCAATTCATTTAGATTGATTAGCGGTTCCATTAAAGATAAAGGGCACAATTTAAGTTGTGCCTAATTCATAAGCGAAAGCGCCAATGATTACATCCATCTTTCCTTTTAAAAGTCATGAATATTTTATACAATTTCTAGCATCATCGCTGGTAAGGTCCTTACCTAAATGGACTCTTCTCTACTTCCATTGTATTGTAAATTTATCGGCTGAGATCATCTAAAGAGTCGTAGGTGGCATTTGATAAGGCACGGTGAAAAATGTTCAATTGTTATGCAAGAAAGTTTGAAATGTAATATTCTTTCTCTGCATGAGCTCACGCAGTTTTAATTGAAAAGACATTTCCGACTCGCTTTAATACACTTTTAAGATTCCAAAACGGGAGTGCTGTCATTATTAAAATGTATTTATTGTGATGTACAAGTACAAGGCAAAAGTTAGGAGTGGTCATGACGCATGTAATTCTACCCAGGTAGGTTATGTGCCTTTTATTGTTTAGACTGTATCGAAGTTCGATTAAATAATTTGGATTGTGAAAAGAGCGCATATTAAATCTACTACTTGTAAAGTTACATTATAAAGAAAACCTCATAGAAAGGTTACTGATATCGGATTCATTTGTTTGGATTTATTCTAATGAGATCACGTTGGGTTAGGATTATTTGCAAATCAAGAAAGCAAATCATGAAGAAATTAATGTAGCCGGGCATTCCACGATAGCACTTTTCATTTCAATAAAACACGATGGTGGTCCTGATGGTGACGTTCTGTCTGCCTTTTATGAAAATAAACTCTCGTCATGTTTTCTTTCTTCATATTATGTGTATTTTCATATGTTAATTTTGTTATTAAATGGAATATGTGATGTTTTTATTTAGGTGACATTCCATTCCATGACAAACTTGCAGCGTGTGTTTCTTAAAATTGTGCCATGTCATGAGTCATGAGCATTTTTCATTGAGATATATACTTTTTTTGTCTTGGAAAAATATTTGCTTAAAATTGAGATGATATTAGAAAAGGGAAGTGGAAGTGAAATAGACATTTGGTTTGCCTTGTATGGGAAAAGTTTTTCGTTTATGTTTACAATCGCAATATTTTCATCTCTCGATCTCTCTCATGCCATTTTATATAACAGCTTACGTCGACAACCATCAACTATCACTGTTCTAAAAGGTAATTTAATGGTGGGCTTTTATGGTTTCCAATTTCACATTTTATGGCAAGTTAGACTTGATTATGATCTACACAAAGTATAGTGCCGTGTCATTGGTGGTGGCATACCTTTTTCGAAAGGTTAATTTGGAATACTTTTTATTGTCTTTATTCAAAAGACAATTTGGCTTTTCATCGCGCTTCATCGTGAAATAAAGATTTAACTTTTGACATGATAGAATCGCTAAACTTGTGATTGTTGAAGGTGATGGTGAGATTCTGGATACCTGTCAAGAATTATCATGCAATACCTATGTATGTTTTAAACCACTTTATTAAGAGCCAAGTTATATTCCACGTAGATCTTTGAAATTAAAATTAAATTTCGACAAGGAAGTAAAAGATTTCTCAGCATCATTTCCTTCTTGTCTCTTCTTAAATAGTCAAAGCTGCACTTTAGACATCTTTTGGCTCTTCCCAATTGCAAGTCTTTTCACTTTAATTTTAACTTCTTCACTCAAATATTACACAACTTTTTGACACAATCAAGCTGCATATATGAATGAACTTTTGTTTGGGGACATCTCCTTTTTAATAATAAGAGTGAGCTTTTGCTTAATGAAAAAGGAGAAACAAAGGAGCTAAGCCCCTCCAAAGTTTTTATAACATTCAGTTTACTAAAGCAGTGACTTGTGTCTTTCCTCAAAGTTGTCATTATTTTCAGTTTGAATAAGTTGGAGGAGAGTAAACCCCTAAATAATTTAACAACTTCTTGAAACTTGCCATCATCCACTCGTTCTAAATTTTCCTAAGAGTTTTATCTTGTAATACGTTTTATAAACGGTTTCTGTATATTTCGTCAATTTCCCTAGGAAGACTGCTTTTAGTCACCACTGTTTGGCTCTTTGTGGTTCATCTGCCTC
>JAHZMU010002160.1:0-10682 GCA_027743725.1 Rambutsinella grinnellia | reverse complement strand
TCAAGCTTGATTTCTCACTGAAATTGGAAAATATCGTGATTTTTCTTTATATACTTCTGCATTTTTCCCAAATCGGATCATCTAAAAATTGAATTTAATCCAAAATCGTCTTGATAGGGTAAGTCATACTACTCCCAAATATCCCAATAGGAGTTGCACCTGTGACGCAAATTACCTGCCATCAACCGATGTTTATGTCAAACACCGGTGAGTAGGAAGAAAATGGGAAATGATGTAACAATTTGGGTAAATTTTTCGTTTTTGGAACTTGAATGATATGAGCCATTTTGGAAAGGTACTGACCACTTTCTCGTCAACATGTTTACTGCTTTTAATAGCAAAAATATATGAACTGGATTTTTGTCTTTCGAACCAGGAGGAGGCGAAAAGGTGACATAGGCGTTGTTTCGTTTTCAGTATTATTGTTGTAAAAACGTCATGCTAAAAATGTTTATGACTTATGTCGATATAAAAGTAAAACAGATAAATAATTAACAAAATGTTTTCGGACAATGTGAGATTTTTAGTAGCTAATTTGCAAATTTATTTAAAGAATTAATGCTATATGGTTCAACCAAAGCTTCCGATGGTTCTATGTTTCCCTGATAAATATATAGTAACTCAATTCAACTTTTGATCTTGACACGATTAATTTTTGAAGGCAGCATTAATTTATTTCATCCTCTAATTTCTTATGTTAAAAGCATTGATAATCATTTCCAATGTCATTAGTAGTTAGATGGCTAACAACATTTAGTGCACCTAAATAAACTGCTTTATGCAATTGACTGTGCGAGTCCAAAATTGGTATGCAGAATATTGCATGCACACGATATTTATCAGATGCGCTTTGTCTTCTTAACTTCCTTCCTATTTTTGCATGTGCCTTATCGTTCAAGGGGAATCTAAGAGTACACCTTATCCCTTATTAGAACATTATATAAGACATGTATCCATACACATAAATGTCATTGTAGTCTGTGAATTTAGCGATGGTTATGTGAATTAGGCTTCGCAAGGTCAAGTATGAATGAACGGTTTGGTGATGTTATCTCTCTTAATATTGCATTCGTCTTGCATCGTTGCTCTGTTTTGAGATTTTATGCATCAGCCATAAACGTGGATGTTACTGAAATGGCCAATGCATACATTCCTTCAACATCCTGTGTATTATGCTAGAATTTTTAATGGTGTAATTATGTATTTTTTACAAGCTATTTCAGAGACGGAACTTCCTCCAGGTTTCAGTCATAGTGAAACTTTAGAGAGTGCAGGTTTGCAAAAGCAGTTTACAAACAAAAGTCACATTTCACCGCTAGATTTGTAATGAAGTAATACAAACTAGCCGGGTTCAAATTTGAAAGGGTTCTCAAAGAGCAATTTGGAAGCTTTGAACTCACTTCTAGTATAATTCATAGACGCACGCTGTCGGTTTACGATAGGATGTGGATTCAGAAAAGACTCTTCTTATTAGACCCATTTTTCAGACAAGTACAAAAATAAGTGTGATAATTCGGGTTCACGAGATTCCACATCGGGCAGGAAGCAATGACCAGCTTTCAGCTGTTCTCAAGCTTCCTTTTTGCATGCAGAGAAAGCAGAAGAGATGCACTTTTCTAGATATGTTTTGTTACATCCAGACTTCTAATAAAAGAAATGAGTGAATGATGCTCATTCATATTTGTATAATCTCTGGACGTCAATGACCTCGTTTTGGCTCATCGTAGTGAAATACATTGTTGTTCATAAGCCGGTTTGCCTAAACTTCCACTCTATTTCAAATTCAAAATTCTCTTCTCTCATTGTCGAATTAGTCTTGAATTGAAATTGATCTTTTTTTCCGTTTGAAAACTCCGGCCATCCAGGAAATATTCATTTTTTTAAATCTCGTGAACGATAAAATTATTTGAAACGGTGATTTTTTGTGTTAAATATTGTGGTGGTCATTAAAGTTCGTTTTTGTGGCAAGTTTTCTCGTTCCAGTAAAGCGAATATGGTAAGTTAATTTCTGCAAAATATAACTGTCCATGAAATACAAAAGCCAAGAATGCCCAAAGTCTTCATTTCTTTAAGCAAAAAGTAAACAAATATATCTGGTATCTATTGGGCTCTTGTGGACTTTGTACAGTTCAAAGTACAAATCATGTTAATTCAAGATATTATTCCAGCTTGTCTAGCGTAATGAGTATCATTTTCATTTAGGTCACGATACTTTAAGAATCTTACCCTGAAGTAACATCATTAATGAGATGATAAAGGCTACAGCATAGCTAATTCGTTGTAATTGAAAAATTAGGAGCGTGCTGTGTAGGAGGATCAAAGCTAAGGCTCTCTTTTGAACTGGCAATTCCATGAATGAACAAAAAATGTAGCAGACGATCCAAGAGCATATCCACCCGGCATAGTATTAAAATCGTATGCTTGGCTAAAATTGCAATTTTGCGACACAAGAAATTGCTTTAGTCTAGCTCATCCTCAGTCTTGCATATTATTGGGTTTAGATTTAAATACTAAAAAAAGACCTTGAGTCTGAAGTCTGGCTGATATTTTGCAGCAGCATTGGCTGTGCAAAAATGTTACGAGAGAAATCCTTTTTTTACTGATAAACATTGTGCGTCATCTCAACTTCATATGACTACTTGACTGCGGGCCGGGTAAAAGGTGTGATTAGATTTAGTCCAGTTCAGTTTTGTACTCATTTTTGTACATACATCTTTAAAAGAACTAACAAGAAGTGTGGAATGAAAAGTTACACTTTACCGAAACTTTTGTAGCGTAATTTAAAAATAAGTCCATTTTGTTTGTTCTAAATAGAATTCTCGGAAGATAATATAATGTAATGGATTCGGGGAAGAGGAAACCTTCTCAAAGCGGTTGAGTCACAAATTTTCAAAATTCATCGCTTATTAAAATACATTCGCTTTGTGTTCTCAAGAAACAAAGTAATCATGTCAGAAAGCGGAGCTGCCGGTGGCTTCTTTACTTTCAGCACAGCAGCAACATCCTTTGCAGTTTTGGCTGCTTACTATATTTTCAATGTTGCACAGGTAATTTTTTTGCATATTTAAATCAATACAAAGCTTCAAATTATTTAAATCTGAATTTTTTTAGAAACCAAAAGTGTACACGGGAAATGTCTTGCTGCAGAAGTTTCTTGATGATCACATGCCTAGTCTAAAAGATAAATATTGGCCTAGTTGGTTCAGTTGGGAGGGGCGTTTGCAAAGTGCATTGGGGCTCAATTTAAGAATTTCTAGTAAGGAAACGCTACCATATAGAAGGGAAATTTTGGAGTTAAAGGATGGAGGTCAGCTTGCACTTGATTTTTTGGGAGAGGAGCATTTAAACTCGAGTGATGATGCAAAGTGAGTTTTAACTTTTCATACAAAATTAGTATTAGCTAATCAAATTTTGTAATTCAAACGATCTAAACTATGCATATAGATTACTTGTGTTGCTACTTCCTGGACTAACTTCTTCCTCAAACACTTCTTATGTGAAAACGCTGGCGATGTCCATTGTCAAGGCTGGTTGTGTTGTGGCTGTTTTGAACAATAGAGGATTGGGTGGTAAGCTGTTTGATGATAAGCTTGTGGCCATAATTGCATGCAATATTAAGAATACTTTATTTCTTGCGTAAATAATAGGCGTACCATTAAAAACTCCACGAACATACTGTGCAGCAAATCATGAAGATGTAAGGGAAGTGATTGCTTATCTTCAGAAGACCCTCCCTGGTTATAAAATGATTGCAATCGGAGCATCGCTGGGCGGGTAAGCTCTTTGTTCATTTCTCTCCCACATTCCTTTCATTATATAAAGCACTCATTGGATATTTCTTCTCCAGAATGACGATTGGAAGGTACTTGGTTAATCACCCTGAGGAGGCAAAGAACACATTCATGGCAGCAATGGTCATCTCTATCTGTTGGGATCCCATGGTCGGCACAGCTTCAATTGAGAAGCCATTTGTGAATAGATACATTGTCAATTACACGCTGACCTCAAACATGCAAAATTTGGCAAACATGTATGCATTTGATTGATATTTTATTATTTTGAAATATTTGAATTAAACAGCATTGTTAAACTTTCAGGCACCGTTCAGTATTAGAATCAAGGGATTGTTGGGACTTTGACAAGATCTTGAGGTCGAAAACCTTGCGAGAATTTGATCATGACTTCACAGCTCCGCAGTTTGGTTTTGAATCCTACGAAGATTATTACAAAGCGGCGAAAATAACTCCGGAAATTCACAAGTTCTCTATTCCCGTTTTTGGATTGAATGCAAGTGATGACCCTATGCAACCCGGATCTGGTAAAATTTAATTACACTATTCTTTGTGTTTCCAATATATTTCCTATTCTTTTTGCATAACAACTTTTTCATTTTTAGATCTCCCATTTAATGAAGCCATAAATGCAAAGTCAAAGCTGGCTTTAATTGTTACATCTCGTGGTGGGCATTTGGGTAAATAAGTCGCAAATGTTTTATTCTCTAATTATGCTTATCATCTCAAGTTCTTTTCTTGATTTCATTAGGCTTTCTGGAAGGATCTCTTCCACTTCGAAGACCGGTGCACTATATGGAACGCGTTGTTTATGAGTTTGTGAAGGCAGCTCGGGAACACTCTTCAGAATTGCTATATGTTCGAGATGAGCAAGATAAAAGTAATTTGCTAGCGTCACAAACTTATCAATTATAAGAGATGTGCAAGGTTAGGAACAAAAGTAACATTTACCTGAGTTTAAAAGATTTAATATTTATTAGTACACAGTCACTAGTACTGAGAGAATAAGTTAGAAATATTATGAATCTTCCGTATAATACTTTCATATTCACTTTTTGTTAGCTTTAACTTTCCTTCTTCACAAAGAATAAAATTTCTAATTTTATCTAGAGTCATATGAAAGTAAGTAGACAAATAGCATATAAAACTAGCGAATCTCACTACGCATTGTTTTCTCTAATAGTCTCAGTCTTTGTCTAAACAATAAAAGCTCTGATTTTCCAATCATGATGCTGATGGTTCGTACATTTTATCATTCCACATTTTTAAATTAACTCAATCTTTTGTAGATGAACACTATTTGGTTTGCACCTTAAAGCGAAGCATGGCACGGTAAAAGTTTAGCTAAAAATACCCGATAAAAATAATATCCTTAAAATGGCGAATTCATCCCCAGTTTTGTACCAAAGTCAAGCCTGGCTCTCTTCTCATATCGAATGTTGCTCCTGTTAAAAAATATAACCAATAATAATGCTTCTTAACATAATAATGTTGCTCATAAAATTAAATCATACTTTATCTCCTGTCGACGCAAAATCTCATTCAATCCTAACAAGATTGGTGACCAGAGGAATCCCCAAATATAAGATACAACAGGAAGGAGAGCAAAGTCGACAGTTTTAGCAAAGCTTACTTTCAGAAATCCGTATAGAAATTGCAGAATGATGCTGAAATAACGGTTGCATATAAAATTAATTATAATATCAAACGCCAAAAAAATAGTGATTATTTAAATTTGAGACATACACAGAAATAGAGCTCATCACCCAGATTTTATTCCCAAGTGGATTCTGCACCCATATATATTTAGAGCGATAGACAAACCCGGCTGAAATCGTGACTGTTGAAACGAACGCAATAAAAAATTATTAGAATATTAATTAAAAAATTCTCAGCTCTGATAAATAAAAGAAAAGTCTTACTGAAATATAGAACCAAGAAGAAAATGCTAAACTGCTGCACAAACAGCAGTCTATCCGCATTATCACACGACCATGTAGAAATACAATTATTGGATCTTAAAACGGAAACGGTTTCATTCTTAAGAGGCTTTGCTTNATATAGAACCAAGAAGAAAATGCTAAACTGCTGCACAAACAGCAGTCTATCCGCATTATCACACGACCATGTAGAAATACAATTATTGGATCTTAAAACGGAAACGGTTTCATTCTTAAGAGGCTTTGCTTGCTCTGCAATATTTTGCTGAAGTGGTACGGGGTAGACCCATGAGCAAGTTGAATTTGGCAAATTCTGACAAATCCAAATGAGGTTGAAGGAGCCCATAAATGCAACGTTTATTATCGACGGTATAAATTTCATTCCGTAGAACCAGAACGCGTAAATGAGGAGCTGCAATTGAGACATGGGATAACTTAATACTTTCACTCGATTCGAACAAGTTAATTTTAACTCGTTATAACTAACCTGTCTATCAACTTGGCACTGATTTTTCCAACTAGCATTATCCATCACATTCAAATCCACCTTTTCCATAATAGACCCTGAAATTTTTCAATCAGTGACATAGAACCAAACATATTTTCTTCAGCAATAATCATATTTATGATCGTACCTGCTAGCCCCAAAGTGAGAATCGGGACTATAACCCCACTCAGCCAGATCGAATCACCCAACGCATACAATGGAGGGAGGAGCATCAGTAAAGTAACTAACCCCAGAACTGTAACTGCAATATTGCAGCAGAGCCAATACTGCATTGAGTTTCTAACACAGCGATTCATGAAATGGCGAGCTTGTGCGATTAAATCATAGAAGGAGATGTAATCCTTGCGCCTAAACGTTAAAGAAGATGGTAGGGATGTTAAAAGCATTGCCACTTCAGATGGTGCTGGAACGCCACCGGGTGGATCAGTGAAAGCTGCAGTCTTCTGACAACTTTGAGGGTACATTGGTTCCACAGCAATGCTACAAAATTGATTATCTCATTACTTCTCATCAAAATCGCAGTAATACCTATTACTATATTTACTTAGGATAGACCATGCTATATTTTACCTGGCGTCAGCCTGCAGAAACACAGCTTTGTTATCAGAATTACACACAGACCCCATGAGAAGCGTAACTTCTCCATAATCTTGCATGATATGAATCATTTCTCGGGTGTTATCCGCTGTGCAATCCGTAAACAATGAAACTAGTAGTGGGACATTATCAACATTTTCTAGGTGTGGGCGCACTTGTTCAATGCCAATTGGAAGCTTTGCCTGTGTCAATGCAATGAAAGTTTTTTTGTTGTGATTGAAATATTTTAAACTGATATTCTTTGCAACTTACCCTATTACTCATATCAATTCCAAGCGGAGTTGGATGCTCAACCAATTCATAAACTTCTTGAAAGCTAAGTTTTTTTTTGTTGTGATTGAAATATTTTAAACTGATATTCTTTGCAACTTACCCTATTACTCATATCAATTCCAAGCGGAGTTGGATGCTCAACCAATTCATAAACTTCTTGAAAGCTATCGGTATTATTCGGTGAAATCAGAGCGGAAGATGCCGGAGATCGCGGAACATTTTGGACGTCCAGCGTCAGGAAGTTCCTAGGCTTACTGTTGATCTCGCTTTCAAACCTAACTTTGGACTGACTTTGCTCATCCTCATCACTACTAAAGCCATATCCTAATGACTGAGCTTCTTCTGATGGAGATTTATCCTTTTTCTCAGTTGGAACAAGTTGAGAACTTTCAGTTTCCTCCTCTTCTTTAATCTTACTTGAAAGCATCACCATTTCTGGCACTGATGTCGAGCATCTAGGAAGAAGGAGGGCGTCTTCTGATGTCAAAGCGGAACTGGCTCTTCCACATGAAGGGCGACGTTGACATATCCTATTTGATTTACATTTATGGTTTGAACTTAAACTTCCTTTTTCAGATGTACGTCTACTGTTCGAGTAACTTCCTTCCGTAGAATCATCATAATTATCAGTGGCTTCGCTACTTTCTTCTGGATTTGCGGCTAAGCTGATGTGGCAATTCCAACCTGACTCAAGCCCCATTTTTTCGCTGAAAAGGCGTGATCGCAATTCGTTTTCTTTGGAGAAATGAACGAATCTTATGCAGGCTTGGTCTAGCTGCTCTATTAGCTGTACCATATCCATGCAAGCTTGATATTGCATTGTGACACACTAAACCCCAAATTGCATTTGCGGCTAAGCTGCACTAAAACCCAAACCAAGCAAACAATGAGAACAAAAACATGTCAAAATGCCAATTATCCATTCCACTATAGAACTTCTTCACCGAGTAACAGACGTGAAATAAACTTACCCCAATAAATATTTGTCCAGTTTGAACTTGGAGAGTCCCAAGCAAGTCATTCACTTCAATGTTTTTATTGGAGTCCGTCAACAGACAATCTAGTCAAGCACAGTGCAAAACTTGATTATTTTATGAATAATTAATTGTTGATTGGGTGAGTCAAATGTTAGTGTATGATTATACCCGTTGAAACACTTGCATCCTTTGTCTTGCTCAAGGTGCATTTTTCTGAGGTCTTGTCTCCAATTAGTTCAGAAACATTTCCAAACGCATAGTATGGGAGGAACCGTAAGCCCCTTGATGGTGGCAGTTCCATATAAGAATCTGACCATATTTGGTTTACCTTTGAGGATGCTGGTTTGTATGAAAATGCAGTACACGTCGAGCTTAATGACATTCTTTGGTAAAAGTCAATTATAAGCTTTCTCTCGTAGTCTGTTAAGGGTCGGAGGTCTTTTCCATCCCAAAAGTCTTCACAAGTGTCCAAGACAAGGTCACCAGTACCCTGAAAGCAATGATTTATTATTCAAAAATTTGTAATTTGCTAATTATAATCAACGCAAGTCGAATTACTTGTGCCATAAGTTGCAAGCTATCACTGGCCTTCTCCCGTACAATGACGCTCATCATGTGAGGAAATGGAAATTTTATGCGTGCCTTCTGCAATTTATCTCTGCTTGTTTGGTCTGATTCCTAAAGTAATTTAAATCGAATTAATTTGCATGAATGGAAATTAATGTCAACTCCTATGTAATAACCAGACTTACAATATGTCGAAAGGAACAAAGAGGTTGCTCCAAGTCAAACACGTCTGTCGCTTTATCCCCGAATCCAATCATGCGAGCGACATCGCATAAACATCTACATTTTTTAAAAATTAGTTTCATTCAAACCTAAAGTATTAACTAAATATTTTCAAGCATTGCATTTTTACCTTCTTGACGTTACCGGAATAACCAAATCCATCCCATTATTATCTACTTTCTTTCCTCTCAATTCATGACTAATGTGCGAGTAAAAATCTGCATAAACACTCCTCGTCTTGTCATTACAAGTATTCAAAAGGATGTTCAATCCAAGTGGTTTCAAACTAGGTAAGTAATGCTCCCAATTTGTCTCATCAAAGTGAAGCTCATTATTATTATCGATTGTGATATCGAGAACTTCCGCAACTGTTGTGGTTGCGGGAAATGTGACTGATGAGCTTCGGCGAGATTTTTTCCCTCCTACTGAATCCTTCCGGGGCGCTTGTTCGGGAGCTGGTGTAGGAGTGATTATGCTACTGCTCCCAGTGGGCACAGATCGCAAAAAGAAAATTTTGTCAGGAGTGGGATTCGGCCATGAAAGGATACCTTTTTTGTCCACACAGCAGAGTGCCTAATCACGATAACGAATATATTTTAACGTTAAAAAATAAGCAAGCCATTCATGATCAAAAGGTTAATTACCGTCACAGATGCGAGTACATGCAAAAGTTTTTGAGATCGATGCAATGTTTCTTCACGGTCAAACATAAACTCTCTCATTCTCTGCCATAGCTTAACATTATCCCGACATTGTTGCTTTCTCTTGTTTAGGACAATTTTCTCCTCCTTTATCACAGTTCCTTCGGATGGAGAGTGTTGCTAAAAATTATAAGAAAAATTTGTTACCCAAATATGCAGCTAATCCAAACTCAAACTTTTACCAATCTTACATCATTTTCATCCGTAACTTCCAAGAGCTCCCACAGTTTAGCATTCCCAACACAATTCAGCAACATCCAAAGTAAGGGAAGGGAAACGGGTATTAACGGGAATGTATTTGTTATAGGCTGAAGCAAAATTATGTCAGCCCACGGAGCAACCCTAATTGCTAGCCAATGTGGTAAATAAAACATTCGAACTAGGCATAGTGCTATAAAAATCATAATTCCTAAGGGAAGAATCAAGCATTCAATTATTCTGTTGACAATGGTATGTCGCTCCTTATTATAAAACGTGGGTGGGCGGGTTAAGAAATGTTTCAATGAAAGATCCACCATATCAATATAAGGAGCTGTTGTGACCACAGCCAAGCTCTTGGGGAAGGGATTATGTAATCTTGGCGGTGGAGTAGTAGCGCTTTGATTGGAGGGAGGAGAATACATTTGACCAATGACGAATTTTATAGAAGGATCCTACAAAAAAATTAGTTGTTATTAGGAGCTCATCCCCTGATTTAAGTCAATCACTTACTTCGAGCAAGCAACATTCTGCGACAATTTTATGAGAAGGTTGGAGCACAATTACATCACCGGGAACCAAAAGAGCCCATGGCAGATTTACTAATTTACCATCCCTGAAACACCACTGCAATGTAATGCAGGGTGAAATTGGCATACATAAATCTGGATAATTTTTCTCGGTCCAGGATACTTCAGAAGAGACATCTGAATATAAAAACAAACTATTTTGAATACCATAATTTTGAGCATTAAGTACTACTTGTCATTGATTTGACTAGATTACCTTTTAATTGATTTAGTATTAAGTTTAGCTTTACAGGCAATTCATTGACTCGTTTATAGTTGTCTAGAAGGAGTACTGATATGTTGAAAATAAACATTATAAGAATGGCAATAGCTTCAGGC